>PVIU01009155.1:23751-78285 GCA_004026605.1 Ondatra zibethicus
AACTCAAGTGGCGATACACATTAATGGAGATGGGCTAAAATAATATGTGAGAGTTAGCCAATAAGGGGCTGGAGATAATGGGCCAGGCAGTATTTAAATGAATACAGTTTCTGTGTAATTATTTCGGGTACACACCGGGAGCCGGATGGCACAAGGGGCCCGGCGCCGGGAACGCAGCCCGGGCCCCTCATTACAACAGTAGAAGACACACACACACAAGGCAAACAATTCTTTAATGTATCTAAAAGCACACTGAGATTTCTCAGATGTTCACACTGAAAGAACTTTTAGACATACAGAGTCCATTCTTTCCATGTAGGGAAGATGAGCCTCAAAGAGGTAGGGTTTACTCACACCAGGGACCCTGAGTGCTGTGGTTATAATTCAGGACCATGCTGCTAAGTCTTCCTATCTTTCCAGTATAACACACTGTGCTTATAATCCTGTCTACAATTCACAGAACAGGTCTGAGGAGACTGTGAAAGGGCAGATAGATTAGGAAAACTGACCACCTCTAAATGCATATTGAAATATTCAAAGTGCAGTAGAGAGACCACCAACCTTTGTGCTCTACTTCTGAAATGTCTTTATTCGCAAAGCAGGGAGTCTTAGATGCATATGACTCGCTTCTCAGGTCTCTCCCATTGCCTTCATGTGGCTATAATGAGCCTTACTCTCTGGCTGGAGAGATGGAGATGTTCAAGCAAATCTGAATTCTGTTCCTCAATTTCCTCACACCTGTTGGCATTGTGACTTGTCTCTTGTCCCTTCTTCTTGGAATATTCTCCTCCCAACTTGAATTCTGTCTGTTAGAATACAGTCATTGGTTATAAGCAACCCCTGCTTGCCTCCTACCAGCAAAACAACTCTCTTCTCTTCTATATGCAAATTTTATTTATTCCCCAGTCAAAGAATTCTCTCATAGCTCCATATCTTGTTGCTATTTGTCTATATAGTTTATCTCTCCTGGTATATGGAAAGTTTGTTCAAGGCTGAATCACAACTCAGTTCATTTTACAATCCTTCCAGCAATCAATATGTTGTCTTTATAACGTGTTTATTGAACTGAAAAGGGAAAAATATATTCTGTATGCCTGATTCTTCAAAAAAAATCTACAGCAAATCTTTCCTGATAGTACATCTATTCTCAAACACATTTTATTTCAACTTATGATCCAAGCATAAGTCATGGATTATGTTTTCAAGTATATATTTTTTCTTATAAAAGAATATTGAATTTATTTTGCTTCAGCAGCCAGAACAGTGAAGAGTCCAAATAAGAAGACCTACTTCTTACTATAGTAGACTGTCACAGCAGTCTACTAACTTCATGGATAGACAGACAGACAGATACATACATAGATATATGATAGATAGATAGATAGATAGATAGATAGATGATAGATAGATAGATGATAAAAGATATATAACTAGATTCATAGTTATATATAGAAGATATATAACATGAAGCCATAGGTACATAGATGATTGGTAGCTGAAAGAGAGAGGAAGAAAAGAAGATAGATAGATAGATAGATAGATAGATAGATAGATAGATAGATAGATAGATAATAGGTAAATAGAGATAGATGATACCCAGACAGGTATTTAGATATTGATTTGTAGAATTGATATAATGCATAAGATTGGTAGATAGATGAATGGAGATACATATATAGATAAGTAGATAGACAGACATAAAAATGGTTGATAAGTTAACTGATTTAGGTATGTTAAGGTTTTCTGTGAAAAGAAGAGAAGTATCCTCTTGATTTGCTCTTGTGTTACTATTTTTTTTCTTTGTACTTATATAAAATCTCATCTCCATTCAATAATTTTTACTACTCAGAAAAGAGAAGTGAGTTTTGTGGTTTTATTTTGTTTTTTGTTTTTGTTTTGACAAAATACCACATGAAATAACATATATTTTGCTTAAGTTGAAATTAAGAAAATGACTTTTCCAAATAAGAGAGAAACATTAGGTAGATCAGCTTTAAAGTTAACATTTTAAAACTAAAAAATAATGTGTGCATTTCTAATGACTAAACCTATTCTTGGCAAAGACATGAAGAAAATGATTTCCACTGGCTTTGCTTATAGGAGAGTCATCATGACAGATTCCCAACATCAGAATAGGAAAATGGTAAGAACTGTGCCTACCCTTCATTGCAATCAATCTCTTTTCATGACTATAAGCTCTAAAAATAATTGGATGGAAGAATTAATGAAATATTCAAACAGTATTTATTGCAGCCTACTAAGAATAAAATGAACACTCTAAATATGCAATGGTAACTCAGTGGTTCAGTGAATGGCAATAGATCAATATGATGGACTACTGTACTGCCAAAGTGATTGTAAGCATACAGAAACAGAGAAAATGTTTATGTCAGAGGATTAAACGAGAAATATAAAATATAACATGATATACATGATACAACTACAATGTAAGAAGGATGCACAGTGAGAGCAATAAGAGCTACACATAACTTGGAGAGAATTGTGGAACAGTTGAACTTGAGACCAGTCTAATAAGAGTCTTATTTTAAAACTAAATAATACTACAAATTAGTAAACTTTTATTATTCAAGATAATTTTTGCACCAGTCATTTGCTGACTACCTCCTCATTGTTTTTCATGTGGTAGCTTCTCAATGAAACGAATGAGGATATCAGTTTATGTTTATTACTTGTCCAGTCCATTAAAACTAAGTTCAAATCAGAAATCTGTTTTGTCACTACAGATCCACAGGCTGTCATTTATTAAATATCTGAGCAAAGTTTGTGTTCTCTAGGAAGCCCTATTCCAATGATTCTTATAGACTTACAGGCTCTATCACTAACAGATTAATTTGTATTATCTGATATCTGGTTCATCTATGTTTCAGTGGTTAGCTGAACTACAGCAAATCTTTCCTGATAGTACATCTATTCTCAAACACATTTTATTTCAACTTATGATCCAAGCATAAGTCATGGATAAGCATAAGTAACTAGGATGGTTAGCTCTATCAACCCAAAACAATGAAGAATCACCAGGGAAGAGGGTCTCTGTGAAGGATTAGTTACGTTGGATTGTCCTGTAGACACATCTGTGGAGCATTGTCTTACTCAAGTGATATGGGAAGACCTAGCCCACTGTGGGTGGTGCAGTTCACTAGGCGGGTTCATGAACTGTCTGAGAATAAGGGAAGGGAGCTCAGCACAAGCAAGCAAACAAACATATATGCATTTATTTCTCTCTGCTCCTGACTACGGATGTGATGCAACTAGCTGTTAAAAGTCCCTGCCTTGACTTATGCTCAATGTTGGACAGTAACCTAGAAATGTGAGATAAAATAAACTTCCCCCAAGTTGCATTTGTGCCGGCTATTTTATTGCAGCAACAGAAATGAAATGAAAGCAGGTCACTTCTGCTGTCATCTTTCAGAACAAATTAGAAAATCGTGAAAGAATGAAACCAAGTTTCCTCTCCCACACCTACCCATTCTACCACTATCCCCATGCCACTGAGACAAGCACACTACTTTTCATACAATCGACTGAATTCTAAGTTTTTTATGTTCACAATATTTATTATGTGATATTTAAATAAGTTCAACAATAAATTTTTCCCACATTCTCAGTGTGTGTGTGTGTGTGTGTGTGTGTATTGGGGGTGGGGTGGGTGTTTGCTTTCTATGCCTGATTGTCAATGTCTGTTAATAATCTACATTTCTCTGATAACCAAGGTGAACAGTACTAATACATGTGGCTTCACTATACTGTGTATGTGCAGGGGTCCACTGTTCCAACAATAATCTCAAGAGACTTTTGGTTCTGACGTTATATCGATGGTTGCTAATTTCTGAGATGTAACTTTGCTAGAAAGCTACTGTCTTGGGGTTTCAGTGGTCGAGATAAAACACCATGACCGAAAGCAACTTTGGGAGGAGAGGGTTTAATTTAGCTTACTTGCTCCTATCAAGTACATCACAGACGGAAGTTAGGTCAGGAAATCAGGGCAGGAACTGAAGCTGAGACTAGAAAGTAACCCTGCTTACTGGCTTATACTTCAAGGTTTTCTCAGCTTGCTTTCCTTTAAAAATTCAGGGCCACCTGCCCAGGGTTGATACAACCCATAGCGGTCCGGACCTTCCTACACCAATCATTAATTAAGAAAATGCAGACAGATTAGCCTGTAGGTTGGCTTTATGGAGGCATTTTCTCAACTGAGAGTCCTTCTTCGCAAGTGACTCTAGGTTGTGTTAGGTTGGCATAGAACTAATTGACACAGCCTTAAGGAAGTATAACAAACCTGTAAACATGGAATCTAATGAACAACAACAACTGAGGCCATCATCCAATTAAATCAGAGCCTATGAAAGCCTAAACTAGACAGTGTGGTGAGGATATAATTTGACTAGTGTATACCACTGAAAACTTTAAAGTAAGTTAAGACAAGTGAGGTAAACAGCTTCTAACATGTGCACTGATAAAAATGAAGACTACATGAAGCAAATACTAATACTTATCTTCGTGCAAAGTGCTGAAATTACTAGTGGGGCAGTGGAGTATTAATTCACATCAAAAAAAGAGTATATGTGAGTGGATCAAACACAAGAAGCAACCACTGGTTGTCCTGTTTATTCTGTAGGTAAATGTTCTTTAACTAAAAATTTCCTGTTTTATTTTCTCACAATTAGATTTGCATTCAAAACCGTTTCTTCTGAAATTCATGGAAACTTATTCTTAAGTAAAAGCAGTTTTTACCATCATAGTTAATGGGATTTAGATCGTGGTTGATGATTTCTGATCCTGGAGACATGCTGGGCTGTATTTATTCCTCTCAATGCATGTTCAACTATTGTACTTACCACCCAATATTTCTTCATTCAATTATGAAATAAAAATATGCAATAAGTTCCCTTTATGGGTTAGGCAGTGTTAGAGTTACAAAGATTCAGACATGCTTCTTTTTCCCATGAAGCTTAGAGTTTAGAATGGAAAATAGAAACAAACAAAATTATGATGATATTCCGTTTTAAGACTGATAAGACAAAAATAGGGGGGCCATAAGATTAACAAGGGGGTGAAAATTGGATCTCAGAGGATGAAATAGGCTTCTTCACAGAAGTAACATTCCAAGAGAAATTCTGAAGAATGAATAGCGGCAAGTCAGAGCAAATAAAGAGATGACTTCTTCATGCAGAAGGGGAAAATAGGGAACCTTGGGATATAAGGGAACTGGGTATGTGCAAGGTGCTATTGGAAATGGGACAGGGGAACTCTGAGATGCAGAGGACCTCATATAAGCATGATGCTGTCAGCAATGGGATTAGTGTGAGTGGCATTTCCAAAGAAAGACTGTGGGATGAGGTGATACTGGAACTTATCAAAGACGTTGACCCTATGATTGGATGGGCATAATTTTCTCTGAAAGAAAAGAAAGAAATAATTTTCCCTAGAAATACCTGTCCATCTGCATCTCACTGTGAAAATTTCTGTCACATAGTCCTACAGTTCCAACATCTTCGATGGCACCTGTCACACAGTGGTCACTCAGTGCTAGTGAAAAGGTAAAAAGAAATGATGATTTGGTCTTGATCACTCTGTAAACCATTAACAAGACTGTGACTTACTGGAGAGTCTGGATTAGCAGGGACAGAGGAAGGGATTTGTTGTGGCTGTTGTTCTGTCTCTACTTTAGTGGTAGCATGGGCACTAATAAGCAATTGTACTGACCACCAGTTACATTGACAACCAGTGTCAGAAGGAATGGTTTAAGAGACTCCCAGACAGGTGGACTCCTCTGTAATTAAAGCTTAAGTTTGGCCAGAGAAGGGATCCCAACAAAATCTCCCCAGAATACAATCAAATTTCGAGCATACATTCTGAGGTTACAGAGCCAAGAAACATTAGCTTCAGATACCAGCCCAGCAGCACAGAAAACATCGAGAAGAAGAGGAAAAAATGCCATGGTCCAGGACTGATCTGTAAGCATGAGGAGAAATGATGACATTTGGAGCTTTGATTAGAACCTGCTCTCAGGATGTTTTCCTATGTGCAGCCGTTTTGTTTTGATTCTGTAACTAGCAAGTAGCCCTTTGCTCTCAGCAGAATTCAGGTGTGTACAGAACTCTTTTCATGCATGCAAACAAAAATCCCTTGCAGTTTCAAATGGTTTGCCCTCTCTACTGCAGTCCATTCAATAGTTTGACTTTCTTCGTTGACTCTCTGAAGATAAACTTTGATCATAATTCTGCCCTGCTCCACCTTCAGTGGTTCACTGCTGCCGACAGAATAAAATAAAGAGGCTCTAAGCTCACCACACTTCCTACCTTCCCAACATGCTTGTCTAACCTCCTCTCATTTCTTCTCCAGCTGTTCACTGTAATGAAGCCATTATTTAGCTTATTAGATGCAATGCTGAACACAGCTGGCTTCCTGTATTCATTTTTTTTTCGGCTTTCATCCTCTTTTTTTTATTCTTTCCTCAAACAACCACATCCACAACAGAAGACAAGATCGCCTAAATATCCTCCCAAATAATGGAAATCTAACCAAATATTTCAGGATCTCATTACTTTCTTGCACAAAATTCTGACTCAGAGGCATCTACTGTGTTCTCCAGAGGACTGCACAGTTAAATGTCTCAACACTGTCCTCTGGAAAGGACAACTTTACAGGGCTGAAGACTTTCAGAGGAAACCTGTGACAAATGGATGAAGAAGGATAGTTAAAAGAAATCTCATACTAGCTCAGAATTGAGAAATAGATGGTTATTTATTTAGGGGTAGACTCACAAATCAGAATCCTCTGCTTGAACCGTGATCAGAAACCGAATCCCGCAGCCAGAAAAGAGGCCAGACGCATGCTCTACATAGGCTTATGTAGTATAAGAGGCCACGCCCCAGTGGGTAGGTAACCACTGGCTGTAAGACTTCCTACAACAAATGGAGATTTCTGTATCTCTAAAACATTGTATTATACAGGATTTGGTGGCCTGAGAATCTGTATTTGAGCTTACAATACACATGTTATCACCAAAATGTTGCAGAGATAATACTTAAGATGGTCTTCAATATTTGGGTGAAATTTCAATGCTTTAAATTCCTTAATCTCATTGGTTATATTCCTTCATTGATATGCTGAAGGCAGAATTGACCTACATATCTGGCTTTGGTTAACTGATTTTTTTATGTGGGGAAAAGGCATTGAGGATAATACCACAGTGAAATGTGCGGCAGTGTGTTTTCAGTACAGTCTGAGAATGCTCCAGGCCCACTTAAAGCTTTCAGTATCAAATTTTGGTGAAGTCAGAGCGACATTGCTCTACAGCACTCCTCTGAATAATACACTATGGATTAGTACTTATGGGGCCTGATTTAGTCTCTATGAAGCATTTCTCTTCCTAACAATGCAGGGTTCTTTCAGAAATACTTTATAAGTACCCATTTCCACCCATGTTTTAAAACCCCAGCATTTCATTTTTAGTTCCCAGGAGCAGACCTCTTTTGTTGATCTAAATGGATTTGTCAGTTAAAAGCACACACTGAGGCACAATCACAAAGAAGAAACCTTTTTGCCCTAAAAAATAGCACCAGTAACAGTTGCAGAGTAAATCTTTCTATCTACTGTTTACTGCAAAATATTTCAGATCTCTACTTCCTACAAATTTTTTCCTAATAATTTTTCCAAATTATTTTCCTAGTAATTTTTCTCAAGAAAAATTTTTTTAAAAAGACATTTGACAAGGTTAGTCAACAATCAGTTCTTCATTTATCTTGTCTTGGCTGAAGAAGATTGGTTCCTTGCAACCACCTGGAAGGCAATAAACATCAATGAGACAGTCAGATAAAAATAAGTATAATAATTTGTTTAAAAGAAACAAAGAGAGGAACATGAAGAAAGAGAGGGGACCAAAGGACAATGGGAGGGAGGGTACTTTGCCTTCCTAAAAAGCTATTTAAAATAGGTTTGGCATTTGGGCAAATGTAAAATAAAATAAAATGAAAAAAACAACAACCATGAAACAACACACACACACAATTTTGTAGAAGCAGAGTAGCTTAGTTACATTTCTATTGCTGTGAACACCATGACTGATTCCCATTCAAATTGCCACACGTGGTGTCCTGATACAGTTCTGCTTTGCTTCAAATGAGCAACAAACATTATTAAAAGGTGTATTGGCTGCTGCCTTGAAATAGACAGGAGGAAAGACCATCCGCTAGGAGGAAAAAAATGAATAAAGTTCAGTAACACATGGCTTAATTAGTTTAAGACAATAATATTAACTTTATGATGGCTAATTTTATTGGCTATTTAGCAACTTAAATTAACATCTCCATTCTCTTCAGTGAAAATTAAAATATCAAAGCATATGTATTCCTTGTTACTTACATATAATTAAAGTAATAACCCTGGATTAATTATTATAGAAGCAATAAATGACCAACATTTAAGTCAAGAGGCAGGAGGGAGATGAGCAGAAGGTTTTAACAGTAACAAAACGGCTCTATTTTTTTAATCAAGTTTTCATTGTATGCAGAAAACAGAGAAGCCAAAGATGGTACTGGCCAGATAGGACCACACATTAGAGAAAGTTGGCTATGAGGGAACTTTTATAGTGTTTTGTTTTATTAAGTATAAAACAATATGTTTTATGAAGGAACCATAAATATCTACTCAGATATATATGGAGTTTTCGTTATATTAGCTTTGAGCTTGGGTCTTTCTATGGTGCCCGGTTAGCTTCAAAGGCTTAAGGAAGTCTGGGGCCAACTTCTGCCGTGGTCCCCTGAGCTGCTGTGACTATAAGTCTATCCTGCCATGCCAGGCAACATTCACCATGTTTACACAGTCTTGATGCCCATTCAAGGCTCAAGGCTTTAAGTCTGCTTTCCAGCCCCTGAAGTTTTCTATTGGTTGTCGTTGTTTCCATAATAAAAAGCTCTAGAGATTTTCTGCTCCCTGTTTCCTCCTCTCTGGCTTCTTTTTTATTTGCCCATTTACACTTCTCTGTGACCACAAGTTCCTTCCCTTAATTTCTTTCTTCTTATTTGTCCATGTTGAACTCATGATCATACATTTAGCCATTAAGAAGAGGACAGAGTAAGCAAAGTTATGACGGTTATAGGGTTGTAACTTTAATCTGAAAATTCAGCAAGGAGACACTCCCTCTAGAACGAACTCCATAGAATCCCACTTCCCTGGCTTGCTAGCCTCGTGGTGTCTCTAAGTATTTTTTTAATTATTTATTATTATTATTATTATTATTATTATTATTATTTTGTGTGTGTGCATGTGAGTGCAGACACACGTGTGTCACAACATGTGTCTGGAGGTCAGAGGACAAGTTCTAGAGTTGGTTCTCACCTTCCACGTTTCTGTGGGTTCCAGGGATCAAAGTCAGTTTGTCACACTCAAACAACAAGCACCTTTTACCTGTTTAGCATCTTGTCTGACCCACATGAGTCAGGTATCTCCTTCCAGTCATTTGGGTTTTATGTAGGCAAATAAAGTTTTGGTTCTTTTTTATTTTTCAGTGCGGCAGAGGGCAAATGCAATCTCCCTCTTTCACAAGTTCTGCAGTGTAGTATGCCAGCTTTGAGGAAATCATAGGGATCAGCACACCTGGAGTGTAATGGACAAGCTTAGCCTTGGGAAAACCATCATTGTCATTATGGTATTTCCCCTTCTAGGTATGTGGACATCTCAATGACATTAATACATAAACCCTGCCTGGTTTCTCACTTTGTGACCCCTGTTGGAGAATATCCTACTTCTAGCTTGTCTTTGGAATCAACCCATTCCAGAATCCTGATGGAAAGGTTTCTACCAGTTCTATCTACCTACAGCATCCTCTGAGCATCATGGGTGCCAGAAATTCCTTGATAACTGGTCAAATCCATAGCACGCTTTGCACAAGGGCCTCCCACACAGACCTCAACCCTCAGGTGATTCATTCTGCATCACACCTGTGACTCCCATTACCATGGAGTTTCTTTGCTTGTTCTCAGCATCATCTCCTACCCTCCTACCCTGCTCTTTGTCTTGAGAAACTGGAACCCCCGCTCACTGACTCAAGACAGACTCACCTATAAAAGATATTGGAATATGGCAGAAAAAGAGAAATCCGAGTGTTCACCCCCTTACTATCTTGTGTAGTGTTTCTTTTTGGCCAAGGGAGCATCTCAAGTGTGCCTCTCTCCAAAGCCCATCTCCAGGCACAGCAACCCAGCCCAAATTCCCATCCTGTTTTGGTAACTGGTATGTTTGTTTTGATAACTACTCCACCTCCTCCTGTGGTCTCTATAAGCTTTCTATGCATTCGTCATGCTCATGGAAGCTCTTGTAGCTTTTCTATTTATGTAAATCCTCTATTTTCATGTTTTCTGTTGAACTATATAGGGCAGCTTTCATTTCCCTGACTGAAAGCTTACCAATACAGAAAGAAATGGTTTGGTTTGGTTTTCCCTATCTTTATTTCCAACAAATGATGGAAAGGGTAATTTGAATGAGGAACAACTGCCTTTTCCCATTGCTTGTGAGGCCCTAAAGTAGGAGCTTCTAAGGAAACATGCTTCTGTGACATCTATCTGCTCAGATAAAAGTTTGGAAGAAAATGTTCTAGTAGCAATCATTTTCTTCTCCACAGACATGTTTTCTTTATTGAAAAAGCATTTTTTGGTCATAAAATAGACTAATCAGCAGAGAGGAGGATACTGATGAGGAGGAGAGGGAGGCTGAGCATCAAATGTTTAGCATGGTAACTGATGTCTTTTTCCCATCCCCTACCTAACTCTAAAAGTAGGAGGAAATAAAAAGTACTTTGATTCCCAAATGTAACCAATGTCTAACTCAATGCACTGCTAAAGTAAATGCTCCAATTTCTGAATGGAATGAATTATAGGCAAGACTAATATCCCTGGCTTAATGAAGAAAGCTATAAAGGCACATAGAAAGAATGTATCAAGATGAGAGGTATACATATACTAGCCAGTAGGTCCTCCAGGATCTGTGTCTATTTGGTTCTGTTTTGCTTTCCAGGACACTTTTCCATCTTCGCTTACTATACATCCTCACGTTGCTAATTAGGCAAACAAGTGTCTTAGGAATCTTTCAAATTCAAGTCACAGGAACTCACACAAACTCTTGCAATTATACAAAATATAGACAGGGTATGTTACCTTGTAGAAGCCATTCATCCCATGAATCCCAGAAAGAGAAACTACAGTCAAGTCTCAGAGGCAAGATCAGAACCAAGCCTAGGAGAACATCGGGCAGCAGAATTCTCTGCCTGTATCACTCTCCACTCATCTTGGGTTTAGCTGCTCTCACATTTGTGCAAATGGGCCCTGGCTTCTCAGTGAGGATAGTAGAGATGCTTAACTCATATCCTTGACACCTAACTTAGCCAGCACTCAGTTCTCACTAGCCAAGGTCTTGAAATTCTCCCTCTAGTCACAGCAACTCCATCTGACCCACATGAGTCAGGTATCTCCTTCCAGTCATTTGGGTTTTATGTAGGCAAAGAAGGCCATACACCACAAGCAGTATTGCCCTGATTGTTCCTGTCTGTAAAATAATCCTAAAAAAAAAATGGTCGCAGCGATGGGGAGAACACCTCTGAAGCATCTTGTCTCAGTAAAGTGACTGCTGCAGAAGCATGCTAACCTAAATTCAGATCCTCTGCTGTGACATAAAAGCTGAGCACAGAGGCATGTATCTCTAACACTAGCATGGGGAGGAGGGAAAAGATAGACAAGTCCTCAGAGTGAAATGGCAGAGAGTTCAGTCATTGTTGGGCTCTATTGATCCTATGGGAGTCTGCTTAAAACATAAACTGAAGACCCATTAAAGAAGACAGCCAACATCAATCTCTGGCCTCTACATACATAAACAGTGGTGAGTGTATCCCCATACACATATGGAAATGTTCACACATTCAAACACCACACACACACACACACACACACACACACACACACACGCACGCACGCACACATACAAAAATTATGTAATGGATTCTGTAATAATCTGATGTGTTAAATTATAATCTATTTATTATTTTTTACTAAAGAACTGAGCAATTAGAAAAACATGGCAGCCTATACCATTTGTCCTCTTCCAACAGCTCAAGTACCTGTCTCTGTAAAGACTGTGGCTGCTATCGTGAGTCCAGTAGGACTTAGCATCAACTGAAGTACCTAAGGACAGAACTTGAATCAATTCTGTTCAAGAGCCAGAGAGCTTCAGAGCCTTGCATAAAACATATTAAGTGAATAATATAAAGTCTAGCAAAGCAACTTGACTTTTGGATCATTTTGAGAGCTACAGAGTCAGGAAAGAACTAATCAAAGATTTGTCTCTCATCTCTCGTGGCTTGGGAAAAGGAAGGAGTAAGATTATGAAGTGGCTTCCTACTGTTGGAGGAGGAATGGTTTAACCACAGCTCCTATGCCTACTATGAGCAATATAAGAAACCTATTTCCAAACACAAACATAAAATGTCTACTGTTAAGAATACTTTAACTTTAACAACCAAACTTGAATCCTGGTGAGTCAGCAGAAAACCAATAACTGCCTCTCTTGCAAAACCAAGCAGCCAAAGGTGGGTGTGTCACTGCCAGTCCTGAGAGAACAAGGAGCATCAGCATGAAGGACAATAATGACAGGACATCAGGTGATTCAAAGGGGAAAGACCCTGAAACTTACACACTCGTTTCTTAGAACTGAAAATTTAATGAAGCAACTGAAGTTCATAACACTGTCAACTACTGAGATGAGAAAAAGTAGCCTAGACAATCCACTCACTTCAGGGACTATTTCATGCACAAAGGCATGGTGAACATTGCCAAGGAAAACACCTAGAGATGAGGAGGCAGACTGGAGGTGATACAAAAGAGAAAATAAAACAGGTGGACAAGGGCAATAAGTCTGCCCTGACAAGGAAAAGAAAATATTTGTTGATCTGAGCTAAAGGTCTGAACCTGAGAATTGAGCTGGGTAGTTAGTTCTAGCAGGACTGAGGGAGACAGATATAATTTTCGATATGTTCTAGTAAAATCTCTGAGGTCCTTATACAGAAAAATGCATAAATATTATAAACATTCAGACAAAAAAAGAGAAAGTTTACCTTGTAGATAGTAAAGATCAGCTAGTCAGTCCCAATACTGAGGACAAAGGAACCCCAGGAAAACACACAGAGGGGCTGCAGTTCAAGGACTTCCCACCAGCCAAGATGCACTTCTCCAGCAGTGCACAGGAAGACGTACCTTCCGCATGCCTAACCTGACAAGAGAGCTTTATAAAAATTGTTCTGAATCAAGAACAGCTATGCCCAAACTGATTTTTTAGGAAGAAGATGATATAATAAAAGATGGATGAAAGATACAGCATTGAACACGGAACTCAGTATAGACTCTCAGGGAGCTGGAAATCTCTGAGCTAAGAAAGGATTCAGGAAGTACAGCAGACACCTGTGAAGAAGACTGATTGTGTTGAACTATCACGGAAAACATATTAATAAGAAGCAGAAACAGGGAGACAATGAAAAGTAACATTTGGGAAAGATTAAGAAATACTGTAGAAGGCAGAAGGAAATGGGGAAATAAAAGTAGTCTCGGACTGTTGTCCTTTGGAGAAGGAACAAGAAAAAATAACATTTTTGGAGCAACATTTTCTTAATGTAAAACAATAATTATCAACATTCTGTTAAAATAGCAGGAAAAAATAAAGAGCATGAAGAAGGTATCCATTGCTGGCCTAACTAGATCCATTTTTTTTCCTCCTGGTTCTACCTAATCTCCTTAAAGTTTTGTCCACCCACAACACTGAGCCACTCTCTGCTGCAGTTATCATGGATTCCAGGGATATGGAGACTGATCAATAAGCATATTTACAACCACAGATGGTAACTACTTACACCTAAGGGGAATCTCACAGACCAGATTGCCACTTCCAATGAACTCAATCACCAGGATGCTGAAGCTGTCTCCTAGGGCAGAAGTGATCCATTTGAGGAGGCCAGAGTGCTCCTCTCAAGCACTCTCCAGAACTATTTGCAAGACAAAAGCCAAATGCTCAGTCATATTGCTGGCCTTACCAAGATGTCACCATATCAGCCACGCCCCAATTTCTCCTTTCCTTACCTTTTCTTTAAAATCTCAAAGGCCTTATTAGCCCCATAAAGATAAGTTTGGAGGTCACTTCATCCTTCATCTGTTCTATCCAACAAGACCATGTTTACTAAATTTCCTTTCTCTAACTTTCACCAGTCATCTCTTTAATTCACATATTGAAGCCAGAGGCCACATTTATTTTGTGGGGACTCTGAGAGACAAAGACACCCCCAAACTCTGGTAATAATTACTGTTGGGATGAAACAAATCAATAGAACCTTTATGTGAAGAAGACAACTGTTTATGTCTCAATCTGAACCTTTTTAGTATAAAGATATATATCCAGCAAACACCTGAATTCTTATCTATTTAGTGTTTAAGGAAAAAGGCACCGCAGCAAATGGGCAAACAATGAAAGGTGATGCTGGCCCTGGGACAACTGCATTGTATAAACTGCAGTAATGAGTTGTCTTCTAATGGATAATGGCTACTATAATTACAACAAATAAGCAATAAGATATAAATATCACTCAAGAGATAACCGAGAAAATAAAAGAAAGATAAACTAATGGCTAAGTCCTTAAATGAGCTCCCTCCATGGATCTTAGCCAAACAGTTTGTGAAGCCTGGTGAAATGGTTTGCTTTCTGTTGAGACTGTCAGGCAAGAGTTGCAGGAGGCAGACAGGAAGCACACTCAGACCGTTTTATCACAGTCTCACCAACCCCTTCACTCCTTAAAAGGCATCTGTTACACAGCTGTTTCTGACACTCCCAAGTCTGTCACCTCCCACGGACAGACAGGAATCATTGATCAAAGTAACGCATTAAATCCTGAAACTAGAAAGGGAATTGTGTCTAAACAGGGCAACTTGTAATGTTTTGATTATAGATGAACTCACATACCATCTGGTAAAATATAGTTACAATGTATACCATTTAATCCCAGCAGTCTCAAAGGACTGAGAATAAGATGTACGGAAATTCTGTCATGGAAATCGTGCAGTATCGGTGGCATTGACTAGAAGGTAAACCTGTTTTTCCGTAGTTGGAGAAAATCGTCAAGTTAAAGATCCTACCAAATGTTTTTAGGTAGAAAGTTCAAGAAGAGAAATAGCCACAGGCTTAAAGAAATGTGTCGAAATAACTTCATGTCACTATATTCAAAGCAAAATCCCTAAGCAGAATGATACAGGCTAGAAGATGCGTCTGCTGACAAGTTAGTAGGAGATACTGTGTATACTGAAAGTGAAGAGACCTCCTGACATTCTCAAGACAAAAATGATATTTGATACTTGGCACATTTTTAAAAGTTTTACTTTATGTTTAAGTATGTAGGTGAAGTTGGATATGGGCACATTAGTGCAGGTGCCCGCATGGGCCAGAGGATCCTGAACCCACTGGGTAGAGCTACAGGCACTTAAGAACCATCTGGCATCAATACTGATAATCAAACCCTAGCCCACTGCAAGAGCATTATGTGCTCATAACCACTGTGCCACCTCTGCAGCCCCGTGAGACATTCTTAAGAGAAAAGAAAGAATTCTGTGCAATGTGGGAAGTGTGTGTGATAGATATATTACTTTAAACAGGGAGAAGGGTTTGAGTAAAGGAATATCTCAAGTCTGTGACCTGTGGCATCTCTGGTGTCTACTGGCTTTCCCTCAGGCTGACTACAAATTCCTTCTACTTCTGCAAGCCCCCTGTGAATCTCAGCGTACAGAGGAAGTGGTCGGTAATCTCACTCCAGTGATGACTTCCTGAGTTCCCTTGGGTTGGTGACAATTACGACAACTCATTGCCTGTTATAACTTCCTTGTCTCCCCACTTTCAAAGGTGGCTTATCATATCCCCGAGGCAGAATAGAAACCACATTAATAAGGCTTATCTTGGATCTTTTATTTTCTTTTACTTTTTTTTTTTTTTTGCTTCAAACTGCTCCTTGCTTAGATAATAAAAGTCCGGCGATATTTGGCTACTTATTTAAGGTCATAGAGAATTGAAGACCAAATTAGAATCTTGGTTTTCTGAATTACAAAATAATGCACAATTTATTGCCACACATTTATCAAAAAAACTTTTACTAATGGAATAAAATTGAAATATAGCTCTTTGTACCTTTAACCAGTAGCATAAAAATTTACTGAAATTTAATAAGAATTATAAAGAAATTTTCCCCTACAAATTATCCATGGATAGCCTGGTATATGTTTAAAATCACTTTAATTAAATTTCTTCATCCTAATAAATAGTGCTTTAAATTCCTTATTTTATAACACATAATAATGTCTAGGTTACTAATTCTATTAATATTCTAATGTCCTTTATTTTCCACCAACTGTTTTCTAAGTTAAGAATAACAACTATTTTTTTTACAGGAAGTATTCTGAAGATTCATTTAATTCATAATCGCCTTCACGGGAAGATTTTAAGCAATACATCACGATTTTCTTTCTCCTTCTGTTTCCTATAGTAAATTTTGTCTCGGTATTAATATACTTATCTTTATTTTATAATTCATCTGTATTTTATCTTTTATGACTACCTATGAATATTTGCAAAGAACCAACTTCAGTGTTCATTGTTTTCTTTCTATCAGAAATTTGTTTTCCCTTCATGTAATGCCCAGCTTTACCATCGTTCTTTCCTATTGTCTACAGTTTGTGTTTTTCCAGTTAGTTACAATGGAAGCATTATAAATGCCACTTAATTGGCTATTCCTTTTGTGAATATGAATTTTAATATATCTAGATTTCCCTTATCCACTGCTTTGGCTGCATCCTGCATGTCCCAGAGTCATATCTTCATTAAAATCAAGGTCAAAGAATTTTAATTAGCATTGTGGTGCTATTTTTGGTCAGATTATATAGAAAGTAATATTCATTTTTTAAAGCAACTTGTGACGACTTTTTTCTAGTTGAAATTTGGGTTATATTTCTACATCTTCGTAATTAGATATTATAATATGCATATTTTAAATTTTTGATATTTGCTGAGGTTAACCTTATAAACTAATATGGTCATCTTTTCTAATGGAATGGAAGTGTTGCTTATCTCACGGTTGGGTATAATATCCTGTAAATGTTTACTAGGTCAAACTTGCTAAATATTTTTTTCTGCATCTTCAACATATTTCCTGACTTAGATAGCATGTTCACTTATAGAGAAGGTATGTTTAAGTCACTTACTACAATCATGTATTTGTCTGTCTTTGTTTTGTCATTTAATGCTTTAAATGTTTTAAAACAATAGTATTAGGGATAGCCAGCATGGAATCTATCTGCTTTGTATACTGTGCCTGTTGTGTAGAGATCTCGTCCAATGGAAACATTCTTTCCTGGAAGGTGGAGAGAAGACAAGATCTCCTGAGTAAATTGGGAGCATGGGGACCTTGGGGGAGGGTTGAAGGAGGAAGGGGAGAGGCAGAGAGAGGAGTAGAAAAAAATGTAGAGCTCAATAAAAATCAGTAAAAAAAAAAGAATCAGGAAATTCATGAAACTTACAAGACTCAAGAAGTAAATGAAAGTTACCAGAGTCAGAAAGTTCCTGAAACTTATAACATTGACAGACCCCTCCCCAACATTATATAAGTACTAATAATTGCTGGGGATGGGGAGAGATTCCCAGGAAGTCACACAAGGAACACAAGGAGGAAGTATTCATAACTGTCACTTATACTGGAATAGGGTTATTAACTATACAGCTACTTCTGAGTCACCCACGGTCCTATACTCCTATACATAATCCCAAACTCACCCATGGTCCAATACTCCTGTACATGATCCCAATAAACTATAAGCTTACTAAGATAAACTTGGTAGGATTGCATCTTTGGTCTGCTGTTCATACTTTATCTGAAATAATTAGATGGTAATTCACAGCTTCTTAGGAAACATTCTTTTTCTGTGAACGAGATTCTATTTCTGATATCAGAATCTATTTTTCTGATACTAATAAAGTCCCAAAATTGTCCTTTGTTGACTATTTTGATGGCACCTTTTTCATTCTTTTAATATTTTCATGCTTGTATATTCAAAGCGAGTCTGTACTAGGCTCATTTGTAACTATTTTTAATATACTCTGACAATTTTAGTCATTTAATTATTCTTTCATTGGATAAAATAATGCTTTTTAACCTATGATCAATGACTTACTTGTGCCTAAAATATTTTCAATTATCCACTATTGGATATAGTTGTTCATATTTCCTCTCTCTTTTAGACTAATGAGGTATGACTTATTATCACTTCCTTTATTAACTTCTTAGTAGTAAATTATTTACCAGTGTTTCATTGGCTAGCCAAAAATGTGCACTAATTATAATCCAGAACATGACTTCTGATATTAGTGCAGTATGTGACATTCAATTTGACTAATACTCTATGAAGAATGGATATGTCACTGTTTCTTTTGCACTTTTTGCCTTAAATCTAAACAAATTTTAATCCCACAAAATTTGGTTCTCATTGCTTTGTAGGGAAACATTTTATATTTAGTCACAGATTTTCCATTTCACAGTTTTATATTTCTTCTGCATCTCCCTGTATGCCTCTTTCACTATGTATCTTAGTACATGCTCCAGGTCTACACTTCTTCAGTTTCAGTCTGAGCTGCGTTTATGTTGTCTTCACTTTTACTTTTTAAAAGAATTACTTTAAGGCTTAATTCCATTATCTTCTGGCTTACATCCTTCTTATTAGGATGTCAAGTCTTGGTGCTATAGTTGCTATCCTAAGAATAATAAATAATCTTTACCTCCGGTTGTGTTTTCATTACACTACTTCTATATACTTTTTCCGTTAGTTGTCAATAGTTTTATCATGGGGTACTGTGTGTGTGTGTGTATGTGTGTGTGTGTGTGTGTGTGTGTGTGTGTGTGTGTGTGTGTGTATTCTTCATGCAACTCATGCTTCTAGAGTTTGTGCAAGGCACACACTGTCATTTTTCTTTGAAATTTGAATCTGTCACAGTGTCTCCCCTTTTCCTTCAGTGCTCAGAAAACTTCAACACTAGACATTTATATTGCATTCCTTGTATCTTATTCTCCTTTTCTGTTTTGAATTTGTGTTCATTTTCTGTGTTCAGTTGCTTAGATTCTGTTCAACTATTTCCCAGTTTTAATTGTTTCTGATTTTGACTGTGTCTAATCTGTTTAACACAATTAGTGATAAATTTAGGATTCCGTATAACTTGGTTCTTCAATTTCTATTTGATTCTTTAAACACTTTTTCTTCCCAGGTTTTGGTCACTACACAATCCCTCTATTTTCTTTTCTAGTTTTCTTTTCATTTTTGAGACAGTGTCACAATCACTTTATAGCCCAGGCTGGATTGTAACTCACAATGTAGCCAAGACTTGCCCCAAGCTTACATGACACTTCTTTCTCAGACTCTCTATTACAGAGAGTGCCACCATGCCCAGCTTCTTGAACACATCAGTTATAGCCATTTTAAAATCATATCATATAACCATATAATATAAATTTCTAGGTTATCCCTTATATGACATAAACAAGTTTCTTGATATTTGTCAGTATTTCCTTAAATGTCTGATTTTTTTAAAAAAAAATCATCACAACTTCAGGTTATTTTATTTTCCCCAAGAACATTTCTGTTTTTCAAAGTTGATCTCTTAAGCCCATGTCTAGAGGCTCTTCCTACGACATCGCTCTCCCTGGCTTTCAAAGGAACCCCTAGTGTCTTCATTTTCCCTGCTAGTCTTGGACACTAATCTTTCTTTTTTCATCTTCTCAATCTGGAAGGCCTATTAGTTCAACTATTGTTGTATTGCATCCATTGTTGTATTGCCATTCCGTGTCCCCACAACTGTTATTCCGCTTTATATGGTAGCAAATAAGCAGTGGGGAAACAGGGTTTCGAGCTCCATTTATTTGACTCTTTATTTATGCTACTTCATGAGGCCACTCAATGCTTCTTGGTTTTTCTTTCCTCTACAGTGGCTGTCTGACTTGGCACAGCTCCACTCTCAGCTTCTAACTCTACTCAAAAGCAAGAGAAACCCTCAAGAGAGATAAGGGAGGACTCATTAGCTCAACTTTTCTTGGGTTTTTCCAACTCTGAAATTTCAGTTAGTCCTGTCCTTATGACTTAAAAATGCCACATTGCATTGGAGCAGGCTTTTTACAGTAATCACCAAAATTTCCATTTGTTTTCAACCAGGATATTATTCTATCACAGATCACTATCTTGTATTCAGACCCAAGTTATACTTTTGTTCAGAGTAGAATGTAATAAACTCCACCAGCTCCTCCAAATTTGACATATAAGATGGATGAGAAGGTCTTAAATTAAGTGCCTGAGAAAAGGTTTGCTCTGTGTGAAGGAATTTACAATGCTACTAGGAATATAGTAAAATCACAGCACCCAACTGCAGTCTAATGCTGCAGTCAGTATACATGTCACAGTTTCCATATAAAAGACACAGATGAACAGGAGACATGCCTATTGCTTTTTGTTCTATATCTTGCACTTAAATATGAAGGGAGAGATCTTGGCTTCATAGTAGTTTAATAAAACGATAAGGAGCTGATGCAATGAGGTTCTGAGTTGCTCATTTTGGGGAGCTGTTTATTTAACTTGTGCGTTTCTAAGAGAGACGGTCATGAGTATTTGTTTTTCTATGAAACCCTATCATATTACTGTAATCCAAATTTGTCAATTTCATAAATTCTTAGCATGTATTCCAGTATTCTTATGACTATGATTCGCAACAGATATGGTCATTCCCCATGTTCACAACTAAATGAAGATTTAGAAGTTGTTGAAACCTTCTATTATACTAACTTTTCTACCATCGTCCCAAAAAGCAGACAAGGAAGAATAAAAAAATACAGTTATTGTTTTCTTCCTGGGGTATATCCCTTAGAAACATATGCTGTCTCGGGTGATGTTCCAATTTCTCCAAATATATGGCCATCTTTATGTAATTAAGTATTCCCAGCTTGCTAATAACTGAAGATCTATGGTAGTATTTTGAAAGGTGGAAATTTCCAACTTAATCCTAAAAACATAACTATTCGCCAGATTGAGCTTGGTGGCCTTTGTTCAATTTTTGAGGAAGTGACGAGGTAAGTATAATAATGTGGGCATTTTCAGAGACTATAATTAAAGTCCCTTGACTCCATTTCTCCTTGAGTTTACAGTACAAAAGGCAAGGCTCCAAAGGGTTCCCACCCCCTTGCTAATAGGGAAACCAGAGATAATGATAAAACAATCATGTAAAATAGAATATGAAACTAAAACATCAATAATGTAGGAACCTAAGTATTAGGTATGGTTTCATTCATTACTAATTATGGGAATGTGGGGCAACTCATTTAACTTCTGTAATGCTTTTGATTTCTTATTTATATTACGGGGGTTAAAAACTCAATATAGTGAATGAACTCATTGTGAGATCCAAATAATGTGCTCTTTTAAACTATGAACTTGGAAGGGGTGGAGGATGGCTCAGTGGTTAACAGCACTTAGTGCTCTTCCAGAGAAACTGAGTGAGCTCAGTGCTCAGTACTCCACTCAGCAATCACCTGTAACTCCAAGGCCCCGGGGGATCTGTTGCCCTCTTCTGGCCACTGTGGGGACCTGCACATATGTAAGGATAAGCACACACATGCAAATAAGTAAGTTGTTAAAATTTAAAAAAAGTATTAACTTTGAAAATTGAGAAACCACAGTGCAAATGTAAAAGTTGTTTGCTTTTTTAACTTTAAGATCATTGTAGAAAATAAATTATATTCAGACACTTAAAAACTTCATCAGCTTTTATTTGCACAAAATTATTATACTAATTACAGAATTATTTTCATGTTATTCATTAAAGCAGGTTCATCATGGTGTCTATTAGACAATTCCTTATTAGCATAATTCAAATTATGTATATGAAAGTAATAAAACTGCATTTCTCTTTCAATAATAACTTTAAAGTGTCTCTATTAGCCCAAGTATTAGTATTCTCTGAGCATGGCAGATATTTGAACTATTTTATGACTCTGCAGTTGCTTTACCCCTACTGTCCTTCTCTTTAACCTTGAGGCTAGATAGCTATGCCTTTCTGTGATTCTGCTCCATGATGGGTGGAGTAGTTCATTCATTTTCCCCTTCAATCATATAATCATTGGCAAATACAATACCATATTCCTCATTCTACTATTTGGGTATGCTAGGGGTTGTCACATGATTAGATGGAAAGAACTGAATTACATGTGCAAATAAAAGAAGAGATGAATGGATGCTGTAGGTGACTTAGAAGTTCACAATGTCGTAAAGACACAAATTGATCTACACTGGGATGCCTTTTAGAGTACAGCAAACTCAAAGTATGAAATATCTAGCGTAAATTTATTTTAATATTGAAATAATATCATCCAACCTTATTTGGTATAATAGTGCATAATATCACAGATAATTTGATTTAACTGCTCACATAAAACTACCCATGAACATAAAGCATTAAAAAGATTTATATTCCATTAATTTTCTGTCATTTTTCATGTCTCTCCAAGTCATATTTTTCTCACTTTAAACAACCTTAGTCTCTGGGCCAGGAACAAAACAACAGTAGAATAATGAAACATGTTTTAAAGAGTGGTAATATTTTAAATTAAAATAAATGCTTTAAAATCATGTTTTTAATAGTGTTTCATCACTTGAGACAAACTTTCTAATAAATGTATTAATTTAGTAAAATAAAATATTCTTTATTTTTTAGGGTAAGTTATTAGGTCTGCATTTTCTTCATCTAGGTAGACAAAGGTGGAAAAGAAATATGGTATAATGCTTTAAAGTGGCTACCCATTGTGGAAAAAGTGATAGGTGACTTACTTTAAATTATCTTTTTGAATTTTTATGTGTTCAGAGGGGGCGTGTATGCCTTCATAATATTCCAGTTGTAATAAGAATGCAAAAGGACAACCATATGTGATTATCTCTGAAGGAGACCAGAGTGGTGCCCTTAACTTCCCACGTGAATGCAAGTAAGCCACTTAATGTTTTTAACTTCCATTTCTTTCTTTCTTTTTTTTAAGAGATGCTGGAATCAATGAGAGTTAAAATGCCATGTAGCCATAAAACCCTGTGACTCTAAGTGAGAAGCAGATAACTTTCAAAAGCCTGGAAAACCTGTTGCATCCTTTACAACAGACAGGACATAAACACAAACCAAGCCAATAAGGAAGCCAGTTTAGAGAAAGCAAGAACCACAGAACACAAATACTATCCCCCAAAGCACAAATGCTATCACATTCCAGTACTGTCACCCAATTTCCTCCACTTGACAGAGTAGCCCACTGTCTCCTGAGCCAATTTCCTCGAAGGCTAATTAATTCTGAGCTGCATGGGTATTCTCAGGATACTCAGGAGTCATTGGGGAGAGAACATAAAAGTTACACTAAACAATAATATGCAGTTTATGGTTTGGATGTGGCACATACTGTATTGGCTTATTTTTATTTCACAGTTAATCTCCCAGCTCACAAAAGTTTTATCGGATTGGAGGCATGTGCAGTATTCCCTTTATAAAATTTTATAGTACCTTGCTATTTTCAGGGGTTTACTTTATAGGCACAATTTGCTGCTTTAATCTGACCCAATTGTCATATTCTAAATCACAGTGAATAAAAATGTCCTTAAAGGAGAGATGTGCTGAGGGTAGTGCTTAATTACACCTAGTGTTTGGTGTAGAAGTGATATGGGCATCTCAGAGTGAGGGACAGTGTAGCACAGCACTACAAATCTCACAAGCCAACACAAGTCATCCCTAGGCTGACTGCATCAAAGCTAACTCTCTGATGGTGTTCTCACGCAGATGCGTCCTCTGGTCCTCTACCAGCACCTAATAGATGTTAGGGCAACTAATAGACTTCCTCTGCAGTTACTGTTCACAAATCAAGAAACACGGGCTTTATCTGTGTATCAATGAACAAAACACTTTTTGAGACATACTTTTCTTATAGGAATTTTCTTAATTCCTGTTCTGTCAAATATTGGAAATGAAGAACACTGGACAAATTTATCTGGCAAGGCCATTATTTCATGCTTTAATAAAACTCGGAGGTATTTCTGTTTACTATACTTGCATTAGTTATATAGAGAAGGGGAGTGGCAGGAAGAAAAGCAACGTGGTCCGTGAATGCTGTAGGATTCTGTATGCCTGGGATATCTTCCCTTAGCTTGGCCCTTGATTACATCACACCACTTTCCCTTTAATGAAATATTTTGATTGATAATCCAAATATCTTTTGCCTGACTAATCAGAAGTTCTCCAATTTATCTCTAAAACAACATGAATATTTCAAAAATTGTTTATCAACCAAGACATATCAATCCAACCTAGGCCTCCCCGGGACTCCTTTATGCAGGGATGATGGCCTCTGAGTGTTTGAGTGGCTAGTTCCGAAGCTTGAGAGGTGGTGCTCCACTAGGAGATAGACATTAGCAGAATATTAGCATCTGGAGCAGGCCATGGGTACTAATACATCAACCAAGTTACACGAACCAACAAATCCTCATTTTGTCTTAAACTCATAGGACCTCAGGTTGCCACCTGCAACAAAATTAGACCTACCTAAAAAGAAAAAGTGACTGCAAATGGAACAATGCATTCTGTTCTGAAACACAATTCATTATTAACCTTCTAGGTTTCCTCTTGGACATTCCTTAAGCAGCACAGCACTAGAAAGTGAGAAAATAGGATCGTGTATTCCAAACAGATGTTGTCATCAATGACAAATAATGCTTTCCTATACCTCAAAGTAATCTTGGCCAAATTCCTCATGGGTAATCCAGCAAATAAATAGAAAACTATACAGTCAGCGCTAAATAAGTGGAACACAGCAGCAATTGCAGAAACAATACCCACAGCACAAACAGTTTTCTTACCTGAGAAATGCCATATTTATAACTCTAGATAGCCTCTGTTAAACTGGTCTTGTCACTTAAATACAGTAAGGTGACATCAGGTTATTTTGAATATGATTGGTGTTAAAAGTTGCCCCAGGTATTCTCATGTAGGGATTTGCAAGTTTGTCAATTCTGTAAACACACACACATAGTGGAGTATACTTTTTGCATTATTTTGAAATTTACTTTCATAGTTTCACAATATATTTTCTTGAAATTTTTCTTTCTTGCTTGAAGTTGTGTTTCTAAAAACCTTTATTTTCAGGAAAAAAAGAGACAGGGAGAGAAAAGAGGAAGAAGGAGGGGGATGTGATGGAGAAATAATTTCATATCTTCTAAGGCTTCCATAGCATTTCATAGTGTGAATAAATCATAATTTATTCATCACTTTCCGTATTACAGCTTGGGTTGTTTCTATCCATCATTCATAGATGATGGTAAATAGCACTGCCATGAACTCCCTAGTGCTACAAACATCTCTTACACAATTATCTGTGTATCTCTCAGGGATACAATCCAGCAGTGATGTCATAGTTAGTCTGCCTCTCTGCTGCTGTAACAAAACACTGACCAAAAGCAACTTGGAAAGGAAAGGGTTTGTTTGACTTATGGGTTATAGTCCATCATCCAGGGAAGCCATGACAGAAACTCAACGCAGGGACTAGAAGCAGGGACCAGAAAGGAATGCTGTTCGCTTGCTCCCGTTCTTATACAGTTTGGATCCACTTACCTAGGGATGGCAGTGTACACAGTGGATTGAACCATCTGATATCAATCAAAAATAAAGAAAATGCCCCCATGGACATGCCCATAGGTTAATATTATGGGGGAAAGTCCTCAACTGAAGTTGCCTCGTGCTCAGTATCTCTAGTTTCTAACAAGTTCATAACAATAATTAACCATTATACCTTGGTAAATAAGTCATGGAACATACATAGTTTCAAATGCTCTATGTCATAATAAATGTGTGTACAAAGTAGATTAAGAAATTTCCATTTCAAAGTAACATTGAAGCCCTTATTATTGAGAAACAATAGACTCACACTATGATTGTATTATAAACCTCACAATATGGAAAGAACTAGAGATATATAAAAACTTAAAGTATTATATATAATCCTACCATTTCACCTTGCTTTATTACCAGCTGATGGGATGTGGATATCTTTTAAATTTTGGAACATTTTTTAACATATACTGTTTTTGCAGGTACCAAAAACAAGGATTCAGAGGAAAAGATGCAAAAACATGAAAGAGGAAAAGAAAGACTGCTAATAATATAGTTCAGACCATGACAACCCACCGCAAAATTAAAACATCAAAAAACAACTGCACTGTAGCTGTGCAAGCATCCCTCCAGGGCCTAAAAAAAGAGTCAAAAGTTCCTACATGAGGCTACGACCTTCTCCATCTCTCTCAGCTATAGTCAAAGTGATTCTGAATATACATCTCAAGATATACTTCCTTATAATATCTCAGAAGCTCTCCATTTTCATCTTATGGATATTTTTCAATCCACCATGCTTGCGTATTTTGGTGCTTTGAATAAGAATGGTCTCATGAGCTCATATTCTTGAATACTTGGTCCCCAGTTCATGGAACTATATGTAAAGGATTAGGAGGTGTGGCTATGTGGGAGGAAGTGGTTCACTGGGTCAGGCATTCAATGAATACCTGGAATGAATGGGATTCAACAGAATCCCAGCGGGTTCTGTGCTTCCAGCTTGCAGTACAAGATGTGAGCTCTCTGCTGTTCCTGCAACCACACCTTAATTCTACCATCTTAGACTCTAACACACTTGAATTATAGGCTCAATTAAATTCTTTCTTTTATAGGTAGATAGCCTTGGTCATTGCATTTTATCACAGCAGTAGAAAAGTAATAAATACACTTATGTATCTAGACTCAACTCTTACTAATTTCCCTGAAATTCTCAATGCTCTTCTATTCTCCAACTTTATTTGATACACTTTAGTCTGCCCTCTGGTTTTCCTTCTTCCTTTCATTAACTCGAGGTCTTTAGACATCCCCAGAAAATTCTCTCCCTGTCCAATGTCAAGAGTTCACTTGCCCAGGTAACTCTATCCTAAAATTTCATATGACTTCCTCCAAGAAGATGTAACTATCCTCCCTGGGCCTGGAGAGCAGTCAAAAGTTCCCAAAGATCCATGTTGTTCACTACGTGACCCACACTGCTCCCTCACCCTCACTTTCAGAACTATGATCTCTTCTCGATACAGAGGCTAGAACCATCACCAAGGACAGAAGCTTGCATTCATGATTATTAAATCTCCTAATGATCTAACCTATATATCATGGAGACTCAAGACACAGACAATAAAAAGATGGAACACCAAAAGATCATGCTAACATCTATTTTTCCTACTTGGTGTTTTCCTCTCTCAGTTACCCCATCACATTTATAGCTGCGTTTTTTTTTTCTTTCTTTCTTTCTTTGGATTTTTGAGGCAGGGTTTCTCTGTGTAACAGCAACCCTGGCTGTCCTGGAACTCACTTTGTAGACCAGGCTGGCCTTCAAAACACAGAGCTCTGCTTGCCTCTGTCCCCTAAGTGCTGGGACTAAAGGAATGCATCACCATCCAGTTTTGTTGATTGTTTTTGAATATAATGTTGTCATTAATTCTTTAAGAGAGTCATCATGCATACAATGTGTTTTCATCATCTCCATCCCCCACTCTTTTCAGCCTATTCTTTACTTCCTTAACAACTGTGTTCTTTCTCTATTTTTTTAATTCATTTCTGCCTGTAACACATCCTATCCAAAATAATTCACATGCTTCATTTCCACACAGGGAGAGGCTAATGTATTAGCCTAGCTTCTGCTCCATGGGAATCTAAGGTCAGGAGAGAGATATGCTTGACTATTGTTATGAAGTTCTTTTTGTAATGAACCAAAACCAGGGTGAAAAAAAGGTATTATTATTTGAGACTATTAATTTCTCCAAATCTAATTTACTTAGTTTTAACATCTTTCAATAGTTATTAGTGTGATAAACACAGAACATCTTTAATGCCTGCTTTCACTGTCACCTCGGTTTCAATCACCAAAGGTAAGCCCAAGAGGCTTAGCAAGATGGTTCAGTGGGTAAGAGTGCTTATTGTCCTAACAGTGGACCCACATTTGCTTCCCAGCACCCAACAAGAGCCTCACAACTGCCTGTGCCTCCAATTCTAGAGGGTCTGATGTTGTTCTGGCCTCAAAGGAACTGCGTGCACCACACACACACACACACACACACACACTTAAATATAAGACAGGTATTTTTAAAAATAACTCCACTAGTCAAACATTCTCAAAAAGTCAGAACGGCCCCCTACCCTAGACAAAAAACTACAGAGAAATAGAAAATTTTGAGAGTGGAAAAAGTAGTCTTTTATGGAAAAGCACCCTAATTAGTTTTTTAATACCAAGTCGTCAGCCCTGAGCTCCTGCATATACAAGTAATGTTATAGGAGCATGTAATATATTTCAACTGAGCGTTCTTGAATTTGAAAGAGATTATGAAATGGGGTTGGAGGAAAGAAAAGGATGAAGAAATCATATAATTATATTTTTACTTCCAAAAATTTAGATAGATAGATAGATAGATAGATAGATAGATAGATAGATAGATAGGAGAGTATGAATCTAGTCCTACCTAATAGCAAGATGACGTCATCAACTTGAATTTAAATAAACCAGCTGTGATGGTTAATTACCATCATCAATCTGTCTGTACTTATAGACAATCCTCTGCATGTGTCTGCTGGCATGTTTCCAAATAGATTAAACTGAGGGAGGAAGGAAGACCTACCCTTAAGGTATGTAGTACCATCCCAAGGGCTGCAATCCTGGACCAAAGAAAAGAGAGAAAGCAAGCTGAGCCAAGCATTCATCTCTTTCTGTTTCTTGACCTCAGACACAAAGAGGACCTGAAGCTCATGCAGCCATGCTTTCCCTGCCGTGGTGGACTGTACCTTCACACTGTGAACCAAAATAAAACCTTTCCCCCTTAAGTTGCTTTTCACAAATACTGTCTTTCAGCAATGAAGTAAGTACTATCACACTACCTTTCAATTTATTTAAAGTCCATAAAATTCTAAACTATTTTTTAAATTCCTTTAGACACTTTTGAAATTCCCTCAGTTGTCTTTCTTCTCTCCTTCCATACTTCAGTAGCACATTGGACAGCATTATCAATTCCCTACCAAAGTACCTCATGATTATGGAATTCTCCTCCACTATAAAAACATCTACATATATATAATGAATACACATACTTACACAATATGCAGATATTGTATCTTTAAATTTCCAAACTCATTCAGAAGATTAAGTATTTCTGGATTTCAAATGGTAACACCAAAACTATAAAACTTTAAATAAAGTATGCATACATTCATTTATAACTTCTCTCCCTCTCTCATGCATATGTGTGATTTTAGCTCCTGAATGAATCCTCTTGTTTTAGGTGAGTCTTATTTGAACAGAATCAAAATTGAGTTTTTTCCATACACATGTTTTAAAAGTTGACTGATGGTCTTGGTTTCTGTCCTCTAGAACACTTGTTGGGGGCGGAGGCCAGTACAAGAACTTTGGTCATGAAATAGCTCTACTCTATCTACTACTAGAATCACTAATAAGGATGACCTCAGTTGTACACATCCAACACTTTTGCTCCCTAGAAGAATGAGTATAAGGATACTTTTGTTAAGCTTTTTTGTAATCACCAGATTTTTTTTATGCTTTGAAATCTTGTTCAAAAACCACACATAGTAAGAAGTTGAAGAAATGTCTCAGCAGTAAAGAGTCCTTGTTACTCTTGCAGGGGACCCAGGTTCAGTTGCCAGTACCCAAATCATGGTTCACGACCATTCATATTTGAGTTCCAGAGGGTCTGATGCCCTCTTGTGATTTCTATGGGCACCAGGCTTGCATGTGGTACACAGGCAAAGCATTCATATGCCTAAAATAAAGTAAATAAAATCTAAATACTCAATCTTTTAAAAGAAAAGGAAAAACCAAAAGTGATTGACATGAATTTCGAGAATCTAGAGTCCCCCAAGAAGCTATCCACATCTCCATGCACCCTGCTCTCTCATCCATGGAAACCCTGGTTCAGAAGGCCATAAGGAATCCTGGGCTCAACAATACACAAGCATAAGACCTCAACAGTATCTTCCTCTCTCAGTCTTTCTATGATGATGGGCCAAACTGACCTTAAGATAAATTATTCTGAGAAACATGAAGATTTAGAAGGATTATTTCAAATACTTTCTGAAATTTATTGGAGTATAGTATAAAAATATGGAAAATATAAATCACACTAAAAACTAATATTTTCCATAGCCTTTCAACTGAATGTTTGTTGGGGGATTAGTATTATCATTGATATATAAAACTCTGTTACTCACTTATAATAAAGCTCCCTAAGCTTTATTTTTAAAATATTTCTTTTTTAACAGTTTTTCAAAAACTTAAGAGATTTATTAAAACAGATTTCTTGCATCTTGGTAGGCTTGTTTCTCTGGGTCTCCATTTCCTCAATTTTAAAAAGATTAGATTGGAGGATGTCTAGAGTTATTTCAAAGATGACATTCAATCTCTTTGGTGGCATAAGTTTTATTTTTTACATCTCCAGGTAACATAATACACAATTAAAGGTAAAACCATGCAATGATTTTATTTAAAATATACAACCAGTACTCCATATCCAAAATTTCATATGTATTGATTCAACTAAGAGTGTATATATAAAACATTCTAATAAGAAAATGTTATTTGTGTTTAACATGTCCAAAAATTTATTTCATTACTCCCTAAATAATACACTATACTAATTATACCTAAAGCATTTATACTACATTAAATATAAGTAGGCTAGAGGTGACTGAAGATACATTAGAGGAAAAGGTAATGATAAAGGAATTTCCTCTACCATTTATATAAGGGTCTTTGCCATCCGTAAGGATCATGGAGCCAAACTAGCAAACCGAAAGATAAATATTTGAAGAGGAAGCACGCAGAATGGAGACTGCTGACAGCAGTTCCGAACTGAGGAGGTCAAGACACCACTATGATAATTGCAGATGCCTTCCCCAAAGTCTGAGACACATTCCAATAATGTCAAACTGATTATGCCACATGATGTCACCAGGATCAGAGTCTTTGGCGAGTTTTATTTCCCTTCGAACGAGAAGCTCTGAAAACATATATTGTGCACATGGAAAGTTTGGAAATTGTTGCTAGAATAGAATGCTAATTTAGAAGGAGATCATTTTTAGAAATCATGTTTTCACCTCTGTACCTAACAGAACTGCCTTCGACCTCCCATCATTATGGAATGCCGCTTCACTGAAGGTGCTACCGCTCTCATCAATTCAAACGCCACTGCAACTCTGTTCCCAAGAGCCGCAAGACAAGCAATTCTCAGCAGCCATCACAGAGGCACCAGATGGAAACTCAAGGGATAAATAAGTACATTTATACTACAGCAGGGGATTTCAAAATTCCCTTTCAAACACAGCCAATTAAGATACGGAAACTCTGACAGGCCTTCCAACACAGAGTAAGAATAAGAACATGTCGTCTGTGTCACTATTTTAATTGGCTCCACACAGGGAGTGTTTTCTAAGCATTTGAAGTCAACTGCTGCCAGAATGCATAAAATGTACTTATATATCTAAAGCAACATGATACAATTCTGAGGGCCACAAAGATTCCACAATGCCTTTTGACAATGTCACATTCTTTAGGAGACAGAAAAGGGTATCCTGCAATGAACTGATCTTGACTCTGTAATCAGGTGGAAAAACAGAAACCATAAAATAGGAAAAAAAACTCAGATAGAAAAGTGGGACAGAGGCTGGTAAGACTGGTCAGTGGGTAAAACTTTCTCCTACAAGTCTGGCAACCTGGGGTCAGTCCCCACAGCATGTGTAAAGGTGGAAGGAGAGAACCAACCCTATACAGTTGTCCTCTGACATCCACATGTGTGTACTGTGTCATGCTTGCTCAAATACACGTGTCGTGCATACACACACACACACACACACACACACCACATCACACACATAAAATGAAATAAATCCTTTAAAAATAACTGATTAAAGCTGTTCCAAAGTATATAAACAAGCAAATAACAAAAGCAAATATGAGTATTCAGGAGATATGGAAAAATAGTCACACTTGATCTATGAGAATACAAAGTGAAATAATGATGAGACACGCATGGAGAGAAAAAGAAAGAGAATCCTAACTTTTAGACAAGTATCTACAGGAGATAAATTGTGCCTGTCATGGCCAATATCATCAAAACTTATGGTTATGAGGTCAGAGACTAGGTAGGGAACCCTACTGCACTTGTTTTACTAAATGTTTGTATTGTCAAACTGACTTTTAAATGTTTATGTTTCTACTCATAGACTAGTGTTTCCCTCAAGCTTGGTCAGAAGCATCTTACTGCAGTAGGTATTAGTTGAATCAGAGAACACAATAAAGGCTAATATGGTATATTTCATCACATCCTGTGTTGTCAAGAACGCAGTACACATGCTGGGTGATGGTGGTGCACGCTTTTAATCCCAGGACTTTGGAGGCAGAGGCAGGAGGATCTCTGTGAGTTTGAGGCCAGCCTGGTCTACAAGAGCTAGTTCTAGGACAGTTATGGCTGTAATTCAGAGAAACCCTGTCTCAAAAACAAACAAAAAGAACACAGTACACAGGAACCAATAGGGTAGGGTCAGTTGTAATATGTATTTAGAAGACATCATTCTGGTAAATTTCATGTAAATATGTGATGCAGCCAGGAGTCTCACAGGTGATAGTCTGTCAGATATAATTTCTTAATAGGGTAATACAGATTTCATTTTCTTTAATGGCTGAGTAATACTTCATTGTGTAAATGTGTCATCTCACAGGTTAAATGAGTGGAACTAGAAAAAATAATCATCCTGAGTGAGGTAACTCTGACCCAGAAAGACAAAAAAGACTAGTGCCTTGCTGAGACATCATCAGAGAAGCTTCCTTCTATAGAAGATGAGAACAGAGACCCACAGCCAGACATTGTGCAGAGAGTGACAGACCTTGGAACACCCAGTCCAAAATGGAATATCTCTATCAAATTCCACCCCTCAGGGTTCAGGGAATCAATCCTGAAGAAGAGGGGACAGAAAGAATGTACAATCTAAAGAGGATGGAGGACATCAAGAAAGCAAGCCCCTTCAAGTCAATAGGATCCAAGCTCGTATGAACTCACAGAGACTGAGGCAACATGCACAGGGCCTGCACAGGTCTGCACCAAATAGACTAGAGCTGAAAGCGGAAGTGAACATGTGGCTTCATCAATAACCAAGAAGCTATCTCCAATTGATAACCATTTGCAAATAAATATTTAGTTTCTTCCAAGGGAGTCTCACTGGGGAAACAAACTATTCTTAGGGGAAGACTCTATGGCCAGCAATAGATGGCCAATAAAAAACAAATTCAGCGGTGTATTTGGAGATTCCTTGTCTCACAGTTTCACATCAGGGCTTTTCTTGCTTTTTAAATTTTTATTTTATTATTTTTTATTTTAATTATATTGCTTTTCTTCTTCTCTATTTTTACCCTAAATTATTTTATATATATATTATGGCTTCTAGATTAGTTTTTTAAATGGAATTCCTGATTACGTGAAGAAGTGGGTCTCTGTTTCTTCTGCCTTCTCTTGGGCTCTTTTCCTTCTATTGTTTGTTTTGGTCCTATTCCAGTGTGTTAGATTTTGTTTTATCTAATTATATTTGTTTTATTATTGTCCCACAGAATCCTGTTTGTTTTATAATGAGAGACAGAAAGGAGTAGATCTGGATGGAAAGGAAGATGGGGGACAGCTAGGGTGAGTAGAGGAAGAGGAAAACATAATCAGAATACGTTATGAGGGAAGAAATCTCTTTTCAAAATAAAATAGCTTTGTGGCTACGTGGTGACATGCACAGAATTTTCAGCATAGACAGTAATTTTTATAGCAATAATAAGAAAAAGCAAAATTGAGGATACCCACTATATAGCACAATGTACAAATGACATATTTATAACAGAAGCCTGAGACCCATCTCTGAGATGGGGTTGAACAAAAATAACAAAAGATAATATGAGATCAGGAGCCCACAGTGGTTAAGTAAATTAAAACATCATACCCTACAAACTAATGCTACATAAAGAACAAAAGCAACTCTAAGAACCTAGAGCATGTATTTCAGAGTACGTTTATGAGGGGGAATTAATGAACCCAAGCTTTGGATAAGTAACAAACTAAAGAGAAATAAAAGGGAACAGAAATTCCTGGAGCTAATAAAGGACACTTGATACATGCTAATATGTGTGAAAAGCTCAAAATTCTACTACTGGCATCCAAAAGAGGGAGAAAATATAAAACATGCCTTCTCTTAACTATAACCCTACCTTTTTATTAAATGTCATGTGCAGCAGTGAGAGTTAATATTTAACAATGGAAACAGAATAAAAGATGCAGAGCATGAAGTCTTACATGAGTAACTTCTAAGATACCAGCAAGCCAACTTGCCAATCATCAGCCGTGAATTCACTCTACCAGGGATCAGAGTAGAAACTGGTAAACAGAGAAGGAGATCCAAATATGGAAACTCTGCTCAAGATGGACCGCTGTCATTGCATTATCCTAGAAAAATGCCTTAGGAATCTTATATACAGAGATTATATAAAAGGGAGAGACTAGAGGGGCATTCCCATAGACATTACAGAAGTTTATCCCAACAAAGCCCACAATGCAACTTTTGTTCAACGTGTTAAATTTATTTGAAGAGTACTGCCCTTAAAATTGTTTACAACATACCACGATAATATCATAGACATTCTCAATCATAACAAATTTTATATTTGAAGAATGTTTCATTTTTAAGTGACTTGCATAGATAAAGCAACAACTTCTACTAGTTAATTCTTTAAGGGTTATACAATAGATATATAAATGTTACCTGGCTTTTAGGTAATGTTTGTTAGACTCGGGAAAAAAATGTAATGATAAAGTAGAAAAAAATTGTTAGAGATTCAATTATAGAATAGTAAAAAGTGATCTTTTACTATGTCACTAATGAGTCTAGAGGGAAAAGTAAAACTGTGCTATTCTAGCTACATTTTAATCAAATACAGCAATAACCTAGCAATAGTTGTACAGCCCAGAATAGCTCCACAGGCAACAAAATTAGATCCTTAGGTTCTGGCAATCTGTACATGTTGGTCAGATATTGCTGGAATAAGATGCCCAATATAACTTACATCAAGGAAACGGTAATTCTGGTTCATAAGTTTAGAGCTGCCAATTCAAGTTTGGATGGCCTATTACTTTGGGGTACATGTCAGTGTGTCACAGGAGGAGCACATGGTGGAGGAAACCCACCCTCTTCAAGACACTCATAAAGAAAAAGAAGGCAGAATGAGCCAGAAGTCCCACCATCCACTTCAAGGTTATACTACTAATGACTACAGCATCCCAATATACCCTGTTACTGAAAGGTTTCATTGGTCCAATAGTACCAAGCTAGGGATCAAGATTTTTGGGATCATCCTACATCCAAATTGTAACGCTATATTCCAAGGCATCTCATTATATTTAAAACACTGAATATCCATGAAGTGGTAGCTCTATTGGTCCTGCTATGTATGGGAAATGTGGCTGAAGCAGAAGTTGCTGGTTCGACACTCTTCTATTTTAGTTAAGGCTTCCTTATCTTATTTTTTGACATGGAAGGTATTTTATAATGGATTTGACATCAGGAAACAATCTGAGCATAAGTTCAACTGTGAATTTCTATATGAATAATTTCATGCATCAAAAACACAGAGAAACATAGAACACTGTATCAAAAACACAAATGTGGGAAGATTAAAAAGAGAAATATTCCAGGCACATGAAAGCAAGTTCACCTTGGGTTCTATCCTTCAATGTAATGTCTGGCTATTCTTTGACATTTGCAAACCTTTCTATACAAAAAAATCTTTTAATATCCCACTCATATCTAACAACAGGGATTCCAAAATGCTAAGAAGTGCAAAATAAGAAAAGTTTTAAGTCTTGCAAGAAAATCTAAAACATTTTTTAAAGAAATGAGAGCACATGTCGCCCTCCTGAGCAATAGGCATAACAAGATCCACACTGCAGACCACGAGAGAGAATGTGAGAAAATAAATGTCTATTACTGGAACAATGTCAAGTGTTATGAATTCAATAAGAACCAAGACCTATGGAAACAGAAGAGTTAGAAAGACCGCTGAGCATATGGAATGAATATCAAATAGAAAAGTCAGAAACAGCACTCCTCGTGATGAAAAAGCAAGCACTGTATATAAGAAGGCCTTAAGCAGAAATTGCCAAATTCCAGACCAGAGTTCTTCTCAAACCCAGGGTTGGTGAGTTTGGAAATTCCAAATACTTTCACACATTTCCAAAGTCTTCCACTGGGTGAAGGCATAAGAACAGATGAGAAAACTAAGTCACGTGGAAATTAATTGAAGAGGGCTTTATCCAAGGACCAAAAAAATTTTCAACTCTGGAACTAAGTATACACTACAAATGCATTCAAAGTCCCTTGCTAGAAGGCAGAAGAGCATATCCTAGAACCCCAAGGCAGTAAAGGAGAGCAAAGTTTGGTAACTCCCTGGCACCACTTTCACAGAGACTCAGAAGCAGAACCTTCCTTTTGCCCATCTCCCCAAGCACTTAACAGTTCTTTTTTCAGGGTGAATTACCATATTTACTAAGATAACAATGAATAAGGGTGTGGTACTGTTTTATAGTGCTCCTGTGTTTGATTTCATGTGCTACTTGATAAAGATTACAGTGTCTGGAATTCCATTTTCGTATTAGCCGTGTGGTTTTTATTGTATAACTGTGCATAGTCCAGTGACTTAAAAACACCCAAATCATGTTGTAGAGTTACTGACTGCATTAGCTAGGTGATGCTATAGGAAATATCTACTCATTCCAACAGCTTGAAATTTTGCCCTTCAAAAATCTATCCTTCCAATGTCAAACACCAGAACTTGCTCCCTCCATGATGGAGGTAGGGAGTGCTTGGGAAGAAGCCCAGTGTAACAGTCTCACCAATCAGAACATCCTGAGGCCCAGGGCAGTGATATTTTGACAAGTTATTTAAACAGTGCCAAACCAAGAGCTCTTAAGGAACTATAATTCTTGGAGCCATCAGGATAAAATGATCTTCTATCTCCCTTGGTCCAACAATAAAAGCAAATCACTGTCTAATAGCCATCTTTGTAACCATAGGGAACAACTGATAAAGAATATATCTAACCAAGATCTAAGAGTCCCATATATACCTCTGGGTTGACCCAGGATCATACATTTACCACCATTGATCTTTAGCTGGTTTTCTATTAGTAATGTGAGTCTATAAATAATAATTTTTACTATTTGAATAGATATTTTCTAATGAGAATCAAAAGTTTATTGATATTATACTTTGATTTATTTTTTGTCTAGTTTTGCTGGCAGTTTCCCATAATCTTCTTCTATAAAACATTCAGTTTGCTTGGAATAGACACAGCATGTATAATCCATTGCCATAGGAATTATAGAAGAACGGGTCTTTGTTTTGCCTCACCACTGTTTCCTAGGGCATAACTAAGCTTGGCACCTCATGAAGTCTCAGCAAATGTCTGCATAATGAAGCCTGAATGGGTAAATTAATGGATACACTTGGCCATTCTGAGCCTGTTTGCTCATTGCTGAAGTCGAGAATCAGGTGGTGGTTGCCTGCCTGTTCTTAAATGGAGATCTAACAAGATAATGTATGGGAAAGTGCTGTGCTAGCTATAAAGCAATAATTGCAATTCATTCATCACATACTGTAGCAGTGGAAATGGTCATAATGGGGTTGATAAAAGCATGGGCACAGAAGTCAGAGTGTTTGAACATCAGCACTGTATCTTATTAGCTGTCTGATTTTGGCAAAAATGTGTATCTACTCTGAAACTCACTCTTAGGTTTATAAATGCATTCTTAAAAGTTAATGCATGCTTTGCATACATCTAGAACATTTTATGTACTTTACTGGATAGACTAACAATCAGAAAAGCATTCTATCCCCAAGAAGCTTACAGTCTAGCAAAAAGATTGATCAGATATATAAATCATCTTTTTAGATAATAGACAATGTGCCCTAAAAGAGCAATAAAGTGCATGAACATCACTGGAAATCAAATACGCTAGCTCTTTACTTTCTCTGATGGCATTAAGGTATGTTCAAGCTAGATATGAATTTTATTGTTGAGCATTTCCTGAACAATTCTTGCAAGCATCTTAAAGCTTAAATCATGTGATGTTTTGATGACATGTTTCTATATGGTAAATTCATAACCATTAAATTGCACCATGGAAAGCTGTGCACAAACCATCAACCCCAGAGATATGTGTGGCACCAGTGTAGTAAAGGAGGCACTAAGCAAACTGCTGCCCCACAAAGTTCATGGTTTATAAGCTGGGAGAAAACTTCAGGGAAAGTGCCGCTGAAGAACAACCTCCAGAAATTCTCTTGACTTTATCCCTTGAACTTGTGAATTATAGCTCACACAACAAAAGGGACATTTCAAGATGAAATCTGGGAGATGGTGTGGGGGTAGATGATTCTAGAGTGTCTAATAACCTTGACATAGCTACAGGTGTCTCTACTGGAGAAATAGAGGCAGAGGCAGAGGCATGTGGCAATGCCAGGAGAGATGAGAGTGGCCTTGAAGGTGAGGAATGGCCCGTGAGACACAAGATACAAGCAATCACTAGACACAGTAAGGGGCAAAGAAAACAATTTTACCCTAAAAGTGTTCATAAAGAACCTGTCTTGAACACTTTAAATTCGGGCTAAGATAATCAGATTTTATCTGCATTATGTCCAGTAAGAGAATAAGCATGCATTGTTGAAAGCAGTTACATTTGTGAGGATTTGTCTACAGTGGAAACCAAGGGAAAATGGCCTCCCTGTTGTCTCCTGTCCCTGTTCTGATCCCAAATAGGAAAGAATGCTTCTAAGGCAACCATAGCTGACCTCCAACTCAGAAATAGCTCACATTTGGGCAGCAATGGCTGTAAAATGTGAGAAAGAATCTCTCCCCAGCGGCCCTCAAATCAAGCTGCCAGGCTTCCTTTTCTGCATGCATGAGGTAGTGAAAATTGGATCATAATGGTGGACCAAGTTAAAACCCAAGATGTTCTCAGATATCCAATGAAAGATGAATTCTAAACTGAAAAATCAAAAGATGGGAAGGAAGGTATAGTTATAACGATCTGTGCCCAAATTTCATCTAGCATTTAGGATGTAAATTCCAGAGGCATGCTGCAATTTTTAATTGAGACTTGGGTGAAGAGAGAAGCAACACATTCACCCCACCCTGGAATTTTTAAATAACTGATAACCATCACCTCCCCAGTTTCATCTTATGCTCTGGTCACATGATTGTCTTGCCTTCTGTCTGCCTCTGCACAAGCTGTTCCCTGATTAATGAATCCTTCCTCCCATTCTTTGTTTAGTTCAGTCAACCCCAATTATAAGAATCCTTCAAGATTTCATGCAAGTCTCCTTTAGTACTCCATCTTTCAGGTACCCCCCCAAAGGCTCCCTGTATTCTTCCCCCATAATCTTGTAATAATTTCCTTAGCAGATGCTATCAGTGAATCACCCCACTGAAAATTTGACATCCCAACTACAGGAGATCTCTTTTTCAATAACGAAACCCTACTCACCTTTGACCTTATGTGCTAAGTAGTATGTCTGAAATATCTAAGAACTCCAAAGCTTTATTATATATACAATGGAAGGGAACATATGTGTGCCTCAGTACACATGCAGAGGTCAGAGGACATCTTTGTGGATCTAATCTCTTCCTTCAAATTTATGCAGAATCAGGGTCTTGGATTCAAGTCACCAGGCTGGTATGGTAAATGCCCTTACCTGCTGTGCTGTCTTTCTGGCCACACAGAGACTTGCTTTACAATTCAGTCTCCACAACTTACTGCTCACCTTCATTGTCTATCACACATGGAAGATTTGATGTTGTAAACTATTGGGTTATTTCTAAAATCACCAACACACAACAGAGGAAACGGAGTTGCTAAAACAGAGGGCCTAGAAACACTGTGTGGTTAAAAGGATGGGTTCTGGCACTTCTACTACTGCCTGCACAACCAGACTCTCCCTGGACCAATCTGATGCCATGATGCCACCTCTTCATTCTCTCACCTTTACTCACTTGTCTCCAGCCAAGGTTCCCCACTGGAAACCTGGCAGGTTATTTTTTTTAATGAAATAAAATGACAGAACACTGAAGGTATCAAAAGTGTCACATGCATATTTTCTGTAAGGATTACTGTCCTCATGTGCTCTGCTTCTGAATTGTACTAACCACATAATGATTACTTATGATTCTTGGTCCCTTACCCTGGAAGCAACTTGCTCATTCACAAGTTGCATTCCTCATCTGAAGCAACGCTACCAATGACCTTCCCTCTATCTATCTGGCCAAACAAGGATTATTTCCTTTTCCCAGAAGGGCCCAGCTCTGCAGTGAGTTCTGGAAACCTTACAGTCTCTCACGCCACTCCTACTTCCAAAAATTCAACCACAGACACCAAAGATTCCAAACATATTTGGATTTTGTCAGTAGTGATGATTCCTAACTAGCATATGGTTTTTAAGCCAAAAAACCAAACAGGAGTAATGTTCTCATTCAGTTTCATGAACCCTAGTTAAATCCAGTGGGTCATATACACACAGAAACAAACACAAGTATGAAGGGGTTTTTCTAGCAGGAAGAAGGGTTTCAGTGGAAGAGATAAATGAGAAGAAACGGGTTACTAGAAATACAAGAATAACTAAAATTTATTATACACATTTATGAAATATCAAAGACTTTTTAATCAAAAATTAAATAGGTACTTTTCAAATGAAAGAAAATTAAGCAAATTACCATAAGTCACCTCTTTAGCAGTGAGAGTGTATTAGAGAAAACCTAAATAGAAGGTACTCCCTGGTAAAACAAGAGCAGCAATGTAACTAAGCAAGAGAGAGACCCAGAAAGCAAAAGTGTCACTTGAATAGGTGACCTTGAACAAGTACTATAAGACTTCCAAAGTCTTGTTTTCCACATCTAAAAATTGCAAATGCCTATTATACATTCTAAAGAACTAAAAGTTGAATTACTTGTGGGATTACAAGAATGCTTAAATATATTATTTATGGGGGAAAAAACAGAAATTTCTGGTGAAGAAAACCTCAAAATCATTTCAATGAAAATTTAAATGTCTGAAGAGCTACCAGTGAATATTTGACTAATGAGATGAAAATAGATTGTTAAAATATTTACCTTTATACCTACATAGCTAGCTTGCTGAATAAAACAAGGAGATGTACTAGACACATCTCCTGCTGAAGTGTGGTTAAGTCTTAATCACAGCCACAGGGGTCAATAACGCAGCACACACAGACAGAGCAACTGTCATGAGTGGGACATCCTGCTAGGTGCTAAGAGCAATGCTAAGGGGAACTGCAATACTGGAATGATGGTCTCACCTTTCTACTTAAGATCCCTCCACACACACGCAACATGGGATTGCATTGGAATAAAACCAAAACTCTTCATGTGACTTTGAAATCCTAATTTTTGAAGCCCTTATTTCTCCAACATCACCTGCTGCCACAGTACCTACTGACTTTCTCTAATTAATTTTCTCTTGCAGACCCTTATCCAAGTAGACTACTTGTTATATTTTATTTGTTTGGGTTTTCTATTGTTTTAGCTTTGATGTCTCTGAATATAGCCTTATATTATATTATGCTAGTCCCTGCTTGTAATATTCTTCCACCATGAAACATACTCTGTTTATGACTCCTTTAAGCTCTCTGGGTCCAACTTAAGTACCACCCTTTCAGATTAGTTTTTTTCTTATCATACTGTCTTCTCTGCTCCTACTTTACCACCAATGCTATCACTCTCCTTCTTCCTCCCAAGTTTTCTCTCATCCCAGGTTTATTCTCAAATTTGAAAATATTGTTTTCTTGTCTCCTTGGGATTTGCCTGAGCCTTGGAAGGGGCTGGGCCGTGGTCTGTGTTGCCCACTGTCCAGTTCTTACATGTAGTACATACAATACCATGTATGCAGAAGCCATGCTATGGTGCACTGAATAGAGATCAATACAACTATTGTGGCCACTACATAAAGAGAGTGGACCTTAAGACCTATCACATGAGAAAAAAGGAAACAAATATTTGAAAGGGAAAACATAGAGAAAAGGCAGAAATGATGACAAAAAAGGCAGAAAGGATGGAAAGAAATCCATGCAGGTGTCCTTAAGGACGCAATCAATGAGCCTCATTGTGCATGGTCATAAGAACTCAAAATAGCAACACACACAATATTTATCCAATGACTAAGAGATTCACTTAAGGTTTCTAATCAAGATGGAAAAAAATGTTACTTTTATGCTTTAGGAGGCTGGATCTTGTGCCAGTAAAGATCTGTAATGGAAGGAGACTGGGAAGAAGGCCACGGCATAGGCCAAGTCAACGTCTTGCCAAACAGCCAAGACCAGGAAAGAAGGAATAGTGGCGTAGAGAAGGCATTTGGGCCATGGATGCGGGAAGTGAGAAGATGAGTAGAAAGGCTCTTACAGAGCAGTGCATGGAAACTTGGGTGTGTAGAAAGAGTTGGGATTGAGCAAAAAAGGACACATCTAGTTTTGTCTGTCACCCAGGCTCTAATTAATATGATGTAAGAATCTGACCCATGGGTTTGTACAGCCATGGTCTGTAGCCTCATCCAGCCCTCCTTCCTCTGCATGAAACCTTTCATACCCCCCCCCTTTAATCATGAATGCCTTTAGAGTTGCTAGGGTGTTTTCATTACTTATAAAAATTATGAAAATGTACAAAAAATCTAAGGATGTACTTAGAAGAGAATATGCAATCAAATGTTAGAATAACTTATATCCCATTTCTTCAACAGCCTCCCTTTATGACTTCAAACCTTCCTAGCAAACTTTATGTGTATATGTTAAATCACATTTTTATGCAAATAACACATTATACATGTGGTTCTAGAATTAGGTTTTGATTTTCACTTCATGTGTTTGGAAGATTTTTTCTTGTTAATATATACATATGCATAAATACACACACACACACACACACACACACACTTTGAGAGAAGGTATTGCTGGTAGGTCAAGCTTGCCTCAAACTAATGATCTTTCTGACTCAGCCTCCTGAGTGCTGGACTCATAAGCATACACCACCACACTTGACCCTACTCACATTGTTATAGAAGAGTTTGATATTGTAGTAATTTTGCATGATTTATATTGTTCATCACAATACTGCAGTGAACATTCTTGGATGAATATATTTGCATAGCTATCTAGATGGGCATTTTTTTAAGCACATAGCAAAAGCATTAGGTGGGTGAACCTTTTCCAAGGACAATACAGCAGGATGAATGAGGTTTAGAAGGGACAACGGGAAATATCTTCTGGCTGAACAATTCAAGCCTTTCATCATAGAAATAAAAATAGGTGAGTCATGAGAAGTCACTAAAGAAGACTTGTATTGAGGCCTAACAGGTGCATCTAGGTAAAAGAGAGTATTCAATGTCCTTGACCCCTTGAAAAATAAATGGGTTTATGTGATACAAAGACAAAACTGAGAAGGAGAGATCTTTCATTTGCTTGTTTGCTTTCTGTTTAAATCCAGCACAACGAATGACGTAGCCTGACACTCCTAGGATTGTCAACCACCAATTCCTGGGTCCCTCACCACTTCTGATTCAGCCTTTTCCCACCAAGAACTGGTACTTCATATACAATGTTCTGATTGTAGATTCTGAGCTCCTTAAAGACAGAGAACTCCTAATATTCATTGCTAATATTCTTTAGCATGGCAGACATTCAATATCCGTTTGTTGAATGCATGGATTCATTGGATGGATGCACGGATGATGGATGGATGATTGATGGATGGAGGGAGGGATGGAGGGAGGGAAGGATGGATGGATAAATGTATAAGTGAATGAATCTTTAAGAATCTATAAGGTAAAACTATATCTGGGATTAGTAAAGGGTATGAAGAGAAGATTTCTTTTCTTAGTGTTTTTCCACTATCAAATTCTCACTGATTCTCATAAAATGTAAGGAATATGATGCATAACTACATATAGTTATGTGTATGTTCATGCATACAATATGTACATAAAATATTCCTAATGAAATTTTAAACTCATTCACCCATCTCCTCCCCAATGTTTATCCCTTAAAAATGGGAGTTAGTGAATATCATCCAGTGATACCCCTGACAGACTAAATTCTAAATGGGTCCATATTGTGAAATATACATTTTTGAAGCATGATTCATAAAAACTCAGAGAGAAAAATTGGGATTCAACCTGAAGATCCAAAAAGCAAAGTAGCCAGTCACTCTCTCTTACCTCAACCTCAGTCCAAAATGGTGACCCTGCCTCCAGGAATCTCACAATGAGACTGTGACTGAGAACTGTTTCCTCCCTTCTTATAATCCTCTCTAGGGTTGGGATTAAATGAATGCACCACTGGGATTAAAGGCATGCACCACCCGATTTCCATGGCAACCAGTGTGGCTGCTAGGATTAAAGGTGTGTGTTACCACTGCCTGGTGTAAGGCTGACCAGTGGGTCTGTTTTACTCTTGGATCTTCAGGCAAGCTTTATTTATTAAAATACAAGTGAAATGCCACTACACATTTTACTTGACATATATTATATTGAGTTATGTAACATGCATGACAGATGTATAACACTCTTGATTTCAGACGCTGATTCTCAGAATAAGTGAAAGTCAACTAAGGAAAAGCACCAGACGATGGAGCAACCAATACAGTGCTAACAGTGAAAATGGAGTCTGAATGGCGGGGACCATGGCATGTGTGCAAGTTGGGCTGCAGTGACATGAGAGGAAAGCTATCAAAAATTAACTACAGCAGATGCAGTAAAATGCAACTTCCAAGGTTAGCTTCATGTTCTGGGCAGCCTTCATATCTGCATGTCTTCCTTGTGTTTACCAGTTCATCTTCACATCACACTCACACCAACGTTCTTCCAGCTAAATAAAAGATGCCACTCTTCTTGTCCTTTCCCTTAATAGAAATGATCTCTAAAATCTATCTTCCTGATAACAGGATTCAAGTCAGGCTAAGCCTACAAGAACTCTCCCTGGACCTTATCTTCAGCAAATCGTATTGTCAGGAAGTAGAAAATGTAGTTTGTCTTGCATTATCTGTAATGCGAGAGACAGGCCTTCATTTTGACAAGTTGCCACTGGCAACATGGGACCTGCTGGGTGAGAAGCAGATGTAACTGTTTCTCTATTTACAGGAGCAGAATGGATCTTTGGAGGGAGTCGAGGTAATTGACATGCTGTCCTCACCATGCTTCACAGAGGGTCTTCACAGCCACCCTGGTCAAAGTCACAGCACAAGGTTGAATCCTGAAGAGTGCATTCAGCAGGGACTGACCTGCATACATAAGCATCTACCAGTCAAGTCACAGACATATGTGGCCAGACATAATTCTTAGCATTCCTGTCTGCAACGTGACTGCATGTGACCACATGAAAGAGGGTAGGACATGGTCCCAGACAGAGACAAACTAAAACTATGCCATGCAATAGGAAAATGGGGAACTGAGTAGTGCCTGGCTGATGTGCCAGAGAAGGAACAGGGACGAGCCTATTTGGTCAGATCCACTAAGTCACAATTTTCAGCCTTAGAGGAAATGAAAGAAGATAGGCCCCAGTTCTGATCTGCTCTAACTGAACTCCCTTTGGTTTCAATTTGTTCATCTGTAAAGGAGGAATGACAGTAATTAGCTCAGAGAGCTCTTATGGATGAGGCCTATAACCTCTACACACTGTTACAATCACTAAGTAAGCATTAATGTCATGAATAGGTTGGGCCAGGGCTCAAGGAGTAACATGACAAAACAAGTATTTTTTCTTATTACTTCCTGCCCTAAGATCTGTTTCATGCTAGCAGAAATGGTACTTCAGACCAAGCCACACACAATCCAACTAGTCTCATTTATTTATTTAATTATTGATTTATCATTTAGTTATTTTTGTGTGTACACTAGGGTGCATATCCATACTAGTCATGGTGCACATGGGGAAGTCAGAGGAGAATTTGCAAGAGTCAGCCCCTTCTACTCTGTGGATTCTGGGGATCAAACTCTGGTCATCAGGCTGGGTAGCAGGCACCCTTACTTTCCGGTGTAATGTGACTGGCCCAGTCTTCATAGTTCTGAGAGCATGGCATCTAAAGTGACTGGCCTCCCAGTTGAGGGTTAACTATGCCAACTGTTGGGAAACTTTGGGTGAATAGCTTACATTATCTATGCCAACACTATGGATTCCTCATGAACTCTAGGAGGATAAATCATTAACGCTTCCACGAAGATTGAGTGCAGGAAAATATTAAGTAGGTAATAGGTAATAATATTGTTACTATTATTACAAAATACATCTGTCAGTAGAGTACTTGCCTAACAAGTACAAAGCCCTGCGTTAAATATCCAGCACCACATAAAATAAAAGTGAAGGTGCTTACTTAAAATCCCAACACCAAAAGGATCAGGAGCTCAGGGCCAAAACAGCAAATCTGGGACTACCTGCAGCTACACAAGACCCAGAATGAAAATCAGTGAACGCATAGAATATGCAAGCTTTTGCAAACCATGAAACAGGGCAGACGTTGTTATTTTCAGTGATCAACTTTAGGAAGAATTAAATATCCTCTTATTATATTCTGTTTGTTTGCTAGTTTGTTCTTTCAATAATGATTAGAACAGTCTGGAGAACTGCAGGAGTTTCCACTGCAAGAGACAGTAAGCAACATTTTCTTAGGATGCCTTTGTTTGGGGTTCTGGACCTAAAAGTTAACCTAAAAAATACAGATATGACTGGACAACATAACCAGCAGCTTGTGAGCACTACACCTGGCCAACATATGTTAACAATGTTCAGGCCGTGTGTGTGTGTGTGTTTATATCCCCCCTTTCAACAATCCTAGCAGTGCCTAGGAGGGGGAGAAAGAATCAGGAAGAGAATAAATAGATTAGCTATATACATATGTAACTATATGGTCTGGGCTTGAACATCAAACACTAGCAGAGTCCCATTTTGGTCTGTGCACATAAAGGCTCAGGCCTTTGGGGGTAAATTCATTCTCTTGATATTAGGGTTTCTATCTGTAAGGAAGGGAAAACAATACTTACGGCACAGTGCAACATAAGTTAGCTAGGAACAGCACTTAGCTTAGTCTGTGTTAAATAATGAGTGTTCAACAGACATCACAGGCATCAGAATTATTGTGACAATGCGGGTGAGGATGATGGACAGGATCATGGTGATTGATAATGGTAAAACCTGGCTGGAATGATGGAGGGACAGATGAAGAGGATGATGGTTCCTGATGACGGTGAGAATAGTAGAGAGTGATAATGGTGGTGGAGACTGGTGGGAATAACGGGGAGAATGATGAAGGGGATGATGGAGACAGTGATGGAAAGAGTCAGAGTGGAAATGATAGTGAAATTGGTGTTAATCATAGAGAGAAAGATGAAGACAATGATGGTGAGGACCATTGTGTAGGTCCCTTTCAGCAAGTTCCTCTGACCTGAACCAGCCTGGTGCATCTTATGAGAAGAGATACAACAGAATTCGCTCATAGGAGAGCCAATGGTTTAGGTTGCTCAACTAAATAAGCTGAGGAACGAGGGAGGATAACAGAAACCAACATAGAGATAACAGTTGGAGCCAAATGACTAGTCCACTAAGTATGGAAGACAAGCAGAAAGGAAAGATGCATGTTAGAATACATTCCTTCACTAATCAATTACATTTGCCTCCTGATGGAAAACATCTACCAGAATTGACTTTGTCGGTGCACAATGCAAACTGCTGACATGTAAAATCAAAGAACACAGAACATCCTTGACTCTCCCTTGTTCATGAGTCATGGGCCCCTAAAAATGTATGTATAAAGATGTTTCTGTTATCAGGACTTTGGTACTGTCAATTCCAAAAATGTCTTAGAAAGCTGATAAAGCTGCATCCATATAACCTATGGCAAATGTGTTACTTTCTGTATGTAGGACGAGAGAAAAAAATTTTGTGACTAAGTAACAGAAAGAAATGTTAAACCGGCAGAAAATGAGTGAGGTTTACATGCAGCATAGTCATGTACTTTATTAGATACAATTAATAAATTGAATTAGATACTAATTTCAGCTTTTTGTCTATGCTACTGAAATACTGACCCAGTCAAAATTAATGTTCAAATATTTCCATGTGAATTTAGTGTAATATGGTTTCTGACAAACTAGAAGTCTCATCTAATCTTATAAACTTTATGCTAATACTTCAGCCCCATGACCAAATATCACAGAAAACTGACCATAAACTTCTCTGTAGATAGTAAACTATAAAACAGAAAGCTAATAGTTTTCTAGAGTTATTATATTCATAAAACAGGAGAAGACCATAGTCAATCAGTACAGTCCCCGGGAAACTAGAAACAATACTTGTAAAATTCTTTCTAGAAATTTCACTTATCTCACATCTTAAGATTCCTGATGAGGTCCATCACCAACAGTGTAGATACAGAGACTGCCCTTTGTCTTGCTCAACCTCAAGAAGTAGCAAAGGCTGCAGTGGGTACATATCTGGAGAACTGATTGACAACCGGGGAAATTATTTTGTCAAAGCTGTCACACCCTGGCTCTGTTTATAGCTCAGAACAAAACTCCAGATTATAGGAAATTATCACCTCAAGATGTCCACAGTTCCTACATGCCCAGGAGGCTATGCAAGAACACATAGCGAGTACACAAGACTACATAGGAAATGGATGCACACAGCTTGTGCTCTGATCCCACAAACAGGCCCCTGACAATGGCATACATCCCAAGTGTTGATCACAACAAGCAGCATATGAAACAGAAGAGTGCCATGTTCTGGGTGTTCATGTTCTCCCTCAGACACACCACTGTGCTCTGCATTTAGCAACTATTTAATGAGCTTGAGTTCTCCAAGGTTCAGCCTTTCCATGTCCAAGGATGTTATCACTGTTTTCTTTGAAAATAATAAAGACTGATAATGCAAAGCATTTATCATGTACCCACTTCATGAAGAAAAACAAGACAGGGCTTAATTTGCATGGTTGTTAGAACTAAATGTGTTATAAGACAAACAAATTACGTAGTATACTGTTTACTCTAACACTTACTCAATAAACTTTAGCTTGCTGTTACAGATACACTCTCAAGTTTAAGCTCTAAACCTTCCATGATTCAATTATGACTTTTCTCTGGTAACTAAGTATGGGCTTCTGGTCTCCTAGCCCAGTACCCTTGCTGCCATCTTTCTCTATGGTGGAGTCTGAAAGTACAAAGAGCCTTAGCAGAATGCTACACATGGGCTTTCTGCTTTCCAAGCCCATGAGCCAAAGACTGGGGACAGATGTGGTATTAACCATCACATTCTGTGGAGTGTAACTGACCTGGCACAGACCGATCTGCTACTCTACTACTCTCAGCTTTTGGTACTTATTCTAGAAACATGAGATACAATCAAGTTCTGAAATGCTTTGTAGAGTAGTCAGCTGGATGTCAAACCTGCTCAGTCTCTGTGGTTTCCCTGTCCCATACACCAGCTTGACCCATGCCAAGCTCCATCTAAGTGTTCAGGCCTGATAGGTGAGGTGAAAGTGAATTCCATCGCTTGGGCAGCTTGTCAGAGAAGTGGCTAATATATTAATGAGCCACATCTATATAGTCCCTGCATTTCTTACAGACAAGTAACATTTTGGCATCAGATCTACCTACTTGCAAGCAGCTGCAAATATGGCTAAGGAACAATGACAATAATAATAGTATTAACTAATGTTTATTGGATGGTTAACTATGACTCAAGGCTTGCACTATCCAACTTGTAAATACTGCCACACTTGCACCCTAGAACCCTAGGGTTAGCTGTTGAAAATAAATAAACCTTATATGAAATTTAGAAGAAAGGTGTCTTTGCCAATATGTGAACAATTTGGGAGGGAGTTGGGAGAAAAAGATTGATTTTTATAATTAAATAGCATCTGCCACCCAGAAACAAGGGATAATTTTTAATAATGAAAAAATGTCCCATAAGAGATAAATCTTACATTTCTCCCATCTATGCTTCCAAGCAACCTTCACGTGTATCTAAAATACCATCCCATGGTTAAGACTTTGCATTTCCCCGAAAAGTATCTGATCCTATCATAATCATACATGTTGAGATTGACCAGGAACATTGTACATAAGTTATCTCAGCTCTCCATTGTTTCTAGAAGCATTTAAGAGATGATAAATGAGCATGTAGTTTATATAACTGGTGGTACAAGAGGGCATCTAAACCGAAGTCTGATTTGCTCCATATCACAAGGTTGTAAGTAGCCATTGCAGGCACAGATTATAATTTACCAAATGATAAGATAATTGTATCGAAAAAGGAATGAAAACTATTCCCAACTTTAAATCACCAATGTGTGACTATTTTAGCTTTCATCCATGACTGCAAAAAGGGAAAATGACAAAAGACAAAAATATTATTCATCCATTTTCTAACCATCAGCTGTACCACTACTCTGAATATACCCAATACTCTATACATACATAGGACCATAAACCTTAACCAACTGAGGGTGAGCTCCTGAGGAACTAAGGAGGGTAGAAAAGTGGTGCAGGAGAATTGTCTGTATTCTGTCAATTATATTTTAAATAGACGCTGATTGGCTGATAGCCAGACAGGAAGTATAGGCAGGAAAACCAGATAGGAAGTAGAGGTGGGGCAATGAGAACAGGAGTATTCTGGGAAGAAGGAAGCTCTTTCCGCAGTCCTACCCAGACCACCGAAGAAGCAGGATGTGACCTGCCCTGCTGAAAAAGGTACTGAGCCATGTGGCTAACATAGATAAGAATAATGGGCTATATAAGTTATAAGAGGCCTGAGCTAATGGGCCAATCAGTTTATAATTTATGGAGACCTCTGTGTGATTTTCTTTGGGGCTAAACAGCCATGGGAACTGGGCAGGACAGAAACCCCAACGAACAGGCCCCTCCTTTTACATAATGGCACCCAACGTGGCTCCTCCTATTACAGAAAAAATTTTTACAAATGAATAGTTTTGTAGGAAAAACTAAGTGTGCTCAGACTTATTATCAGGGTTAGAAGGACACATAGGACCAGCATACTAGGAAGCCCATGACTATGATGCCTTTAATTAAAGAACTGTGAGTAGTCTTTAATTGGCCAATCACTCTGTTCCAGTTATAAAATATATAGCTATGGAAATGTATCAGAAAGTATACTGATTTATAGTGAAGAATCAAGTATACGTTTTTCACCATGAAGCAAATGACTCCAAGACAAATTGTTTCATGATGTTACATTTGAAAGGTCTGGTAAGTTCTATTAGTCTCATAGTATAGGTCTCATAACAGTACAAACAAACCAAAATAAAATAAAACACCAAGTCCTACGTTTATGAGAATGTTATTTTCATGGTTTATGTGAATCAACCCAGGTAGGGCACAGTGAGTTACTAATCTCTCTGTTTTAATAAATGTGTTTATGAGTTCAGAGAAAGCAGTTTGATTCAATGTCTCATAGAACACTCAATTTTGGTAAATTAAAGTTAATAACATTTCTCCATGAGCTACAATAACATTGCACTGTGAACTACAAAGAAAACATAGCCACTCTGCAAAGCAGCAGCAAGGGAACCCTTTCCACCCTGCCAGTCTCCAGATTTGAGAAAGGTTGAAGACCAGGACTCACAAACAGAGAGGTGGGCAGGCAGTGGAGGGCATGGGCTGGTGTGTATGCCATGCTACCCACATATCTAAATTCTCCCCAAACTCACAACACCTGCAAAATTAGGTTGACTTTAAGCTTGCCAGGAAAGGCATCCAATCTTGAAAGCTGAGAGAATAGAAATGGAAGATGGAAATAATTACAAATGCCTAAATATTTACCAGACAATCCTGTAAATACTAAGCTTGGAATTGGCCCTTCAGAAATGAAATGCCCCATTGATAAACTCTGTTATAAAGGTGAGACAAACTATACACCTTGCTCCTGAAAGGAATAGAGCCCAGTACTGAATGAAGTTCTTTAACACCTTGGAGGAATTTACAAATAACCTTTAATGTTCTACTTTATAATTAATGCCATGTATACTACTGCAGACTAGCACAGAGCAACATAATGTAATTATCCGTTGTATAGTTCCATTGTTCCATTTAAACTAATGTTGCCTTGTGCCTCCTGCTCCTCCACACTGATTAGAAGCAAGGGATATTCTCCCTTTGAGCTCTGTGTCATGACTCTGTAACTCTTACTCTTTTAATTAGTCCTCTCTTCCTGTGGAATGTCAGAACCACAGGATAAGGGCTGTGTGTGGTAGCCTGCTCACTACTCAAAGCCAAGCTCATTCTTAATTAAAGCATCGTATATCTGAACAGCATTGCTCTGTTCATAAAATGTTTTCATGGCCATTATTGCCTTGGATTTGCACAGCGGATCTGTAAGGGAGACAAGGCAGGGATTACTGTTGTCAGTGGGCAGATGAGGAAACAGGTGCACTAGAGGTCACAGGTGTCCATCAACCCAGAGCATAACTTGGAGCTCATACAGCTGCTTCCTTCCCTTTCCATTGTTGTTTTGGGGATCCCAATTAAAAAATAATAGTCCCTAGTACTCTCTTCTCCATATACAGTGTTCAAACACAAAGGCAAGGATGATGTCATTAAAAGGCAAAACCAAATACAGATGATGAAGTAGCATGTGCATTAGAGAACTCTGCTTGAAAATATGTCAGTTCAAAAATTATTTGAAATTTGACAGGGACCCAGACAAACATACACTTGATAAGAAAGACAGTTATGAACCCGCCCTTGGGCTGCCTATGGTGATGCCTGTGTTAGACAAACTTCTCAATATATGGTTAGGAACAGAAGAGTTTCTACACATAAAGGCACTCCATGGGAAACCTTGTCCATATGAATGAGAATTTAGTTCACAAAGAGAAACTTGGTCCTTGGTCTTGAGGAACTCACATTCTGCAGGGAACTGGTAGCCATTGCTTTAGAAAATTGCTTGCTTTAGGAAGCTTCTTTTCCACTCCCCCACTACTTACCAGAGTTAGGTAGGCTTGGGACAGACTGCGTAATATGTTAGGACAATTACAATTAAAAGATTTAGTGTTCATTGCAACAGAAATACATTGTTTGAACCAACATTCTCCAAAGATGACTTTTAAAAAAGTAAGAACATAGAATCAGAACCTTCTTACATATTTGAAGTAAGCTATGGGTTTCCATAAATCCTATATACTTTGAGGAGAAACAAATAAAACCAAGAGAACTAGTTGAGATGAAACAAGAAAGTTTCTAATTTAAACAGGGTCAACTATATGTAGGGCATGGTAACTTGATTTCCCAGAAGATAGACAAGATGGCTGGTTATGGGTATGGGACTTAGATGCAAAACAATATATCAATGTGTGTGTAAAGTGATGTCCCACCACCTATGATCTGGGTAATTTTAAGCAAAAATCTTTTCAAATATTTCAAACTACATTTTCCTCTTATAAAGTGAAGAATCATAATGCCTCTCTCAAAGTGTCACTCAAGAGCTTTGGTGTAGGAGGGTCCTTTTGTATTTGGGTTGCTTTTATTGGTTAATAAAGAAACTGCCTTGGCCTTCTGATAGGGCAGGACTTAGATAGACAAGATAAAGAGAACAGAATGCTGGGAAGGGGACAGAGTTAGAGAGAGTAGCCCACCATGAAGCCTGCCAGGTCAGACACGCTGAATCTTTCCAGGTAAGCCACAACTCGTGGTGACACACAGATTATCAGAAATGGGTTAAACAAATATGTGAGAGTTAGCCAATAAGAGGCTAGAGCTAATGGGCCAGGCAGTATTTAAATGAATACAGTTTCCATGTAATTATTTCGGGTACACACCGGGAGCCGGGTGGCACAAGGGGCCCTGCGCCGGGAACAAACCCGTGCCCCTCATTACTACAAGCTTAGTGTGAGGAGCCTCTGTGGATCCTATCATTCACACAGTAATGCATGGGACAACCATCTATTTATACTTGGTGCTAGGGGTGTAGATTAGACCCTGAACTTTATGGGACATTTACATTAGCAGTTAAGCATTGATTAAAGAATCACAGAAATCTAAAATTAATACTATCCTAAGTGTTCTTAAGGAAGCATATATGGTAATGTGGGAGGAGATAGAATATGGTCTGCCTAGCGAGTGGAGAGGAAGGAGACAAAGGCGTAAATGGGGAAGTGATTGAAGAATAGAAATCTGAAGTAAGAGTGGATGTTAGCCAACTAGGATAAGGAGAAGTGTCTCTAAC
>PVIU01009156.1:0-78174 GCA_004026605.1 Ondatra zibethicus
AAAAAAAAAAAAAAAAGAACCTCACTCACAGACCCACAGCAGATTCATCTAGAGCTCTTCTCGGGCAGAGGAAACTGCCACTCTGTCAAGGTATCTGGGTTACCTCGCCTTCTGTCCCACACTGCCTGACACCCAAGAAGCGGTGTGCTTGCTGTCTCGCATTACAGCTCGGGAAGTCATTCTGAGATTTGGCAATGGAAGCTCATCAGAGGGAAAACATCCCAATTTGTTCACAGCTTCCCTGACAAATCCAAATTCAAACAGAGTATCACCCTTGGGTGTTGAGAAAAGAGAGCAGCTGGCACCAGGAATGAACCAAAGCGAGATGTCCTGCCCCAGTGCAAGCACAGCCCCAGCCACCTGTTCCCTGTCTGCATCTCCCGCTCCCTGTTCAGTCACTGGCAAAGCGCAGGCAACGCACGTTCTTTCCCGTACTACGCTACCGCTGATGCTGCTGGGCCCCACCACCGACTGTGCATGTCCATCCGCCCCCACCACCAACTGCGCATGACCATCTGCCATCGTCAGGAAGAACCATAGGTCTGGTGAGGACTCCAAAGACTCATGAGAATGAGACAACCTCGGCAGCTTAGAGTGTGAAGTCGGTGTGTGTTCGAAACGTCACTCTGATGGCCTGCAAGCACATGGAACTACCTAGCTACCGCTTAAAGACAGTACCACGCTGAGGGCTCTCATGGAGAAACCATTTTTACCTGGTTTCTCTAGAAACCTCCCAAAGGGAAAATACCCAGCAATGGTCCCATGAGGAAGATCGAAGGTGTGAAGCCCAACAAACCTGGACTTCATCCATATCTGCCACATACTAGCTTAGGGAGCCTGCGCCACTCACTGGTGTCTTCCTACGCTATAGTTCCCCCGTTGTCAAGAGAGTACTTGCTCAGGACCAGGCCATAGTAGGGACTCAGTAAGTGGGACAGGGAAGAGGAGGAGGCAGAAGGTTTTTTGTTTTGTTTTGTTTTTTAACCATCGTGTGTCAGGAGGAACTCATGCCTCTGGGCCAGGATCCCCTGAGGTATTAGACTTAGTTACAGGTAGGTCACCATGCTGACTGTGCCTCACACACCACCTCCCAAGGTGTCCAAGAGCTCAATGATATTACCACCAGCCCCAGAATCCGCATCCATGGCCCCCCTACAATATCTGCCCCCACACTAGCTCTTGTGTGCTCTGGGACTGCAGAATGCCAGGCCTCCCAAGTCAGCTAATACTTCATTTACATCTAAACCCACCTGTTTGTAACCCAGTCTATGTGCCCAGTGAGGGCCTCCCCCTTTCCAGTGGGGAAGACCATCTGTACCAAAAAGGACATGAGATCACCCACCTGGTCTCTCTCATATCACAGCCTGCGTGACAGATGCCATAGCAACGGCCCTAGCAACGATAGCAGACAACCTCTTTACCACAGACTGATGGAGATTTACAAACAACAGACAGTCGTGAACGGAAGCAGGGCTGTAAAGGGCTTGGGCACATTCACCTAGGTGGGCTGGCACCTGCTCAGGCACAGAGGGAAGGACGCTAACTGAGCTGGACCCTCTCCTTCCACATCACAGAAAACCCATCAGTGGAATCAGACAGAAGAGGCCTGGAATCCCTCTGACCTACAGCCAACTGAGCTTCCTCCTCTCCAGCCAGCTGTGTGGCAGCCCCCAGTGTGCCGATATTCAGTGACCGACAATCTCTACTACTCAGAGACAGAGGCCAGGCAGAGAAACTTTGGGCGGCAGCTAGAACGCTGCCACTTCCGGTGGGGTCTCTGGCCTAGCTTCCCTGGTCATCCACGGTGGAGCTGAGAACATGGGACCACCTGGTTCCCTCCAACTGTGCCAGGTTCTGGATGCTGCTGGCACTCTCCCTGAACAAAACTGGCCAAACCCAGACCATATCGGCCCAGCTCTGGAGGGCATTGGCAACGCAGTTTGTCCTAGGGAGGAAACTGAAGCTCTTGGGGCGGGTGACTTCCCCAGGCTTCTGGGAAAGTTAAGGTGACAAGACTAGAAATATAGCCCTTGGTTATGACATGCACAAGGCGCTGGGTTTACTAACCAGCACTGAAAAGAAAGAAAGAAGAACGGGTGGTATAGAACACACCCTGAGGCCCTCTGAGAGCCAGCCAGGCAGCAAATGTACCACATCAGTTTGGGACATGGCCTCTGCACTTATGCTGCAGTGAAGCCAAGCCCAAGGTCATGCATCCCCGGCTGTCAAACTCACACGCCAACCCACAAAGACCTTCCTCTACCCATGCCTTGCTCCCACCAATCTGGCTGCAAAGGTATTCACCACCCAGAGGAGAGTGCTTCGAATGTCTGCAGAGATCCCTAAGTAAATCAGAATACAGTTAAACCTGATTTGCTCTAAAGGAAGATGTAATCAGAAGGCCAAGAGAAAAGAAAGGAAAGGAAAAGGCGTATACCAATTGCCAAGATGGCAGAGAGGGCCATGACTCCAGGCCACAGGTGGGGCGGCTCCAGGAACTATAACAGCAAAGCGACAATGTCTGGGGCTGGCACTCAGGAGAACCCTGTGTCAGGGGTCCTACTGGAGACGAGGAATGACTCCTTGGTAGAGAAGCAAAGGAGACCTGGCTCCCTCTACCTAGAAGGGCACCAGGCACTTCAAAGGCTACCAACCTGGCAAGGAAATACCGTGGTGTGCACACAGAGGAGGCGTCAAATATAGGCTCCGCCACTTATCTGCGTGACATTGGGCAGCCGCCAGATCCAGTCTAGACCAAGAATGTCATCTTATCCCTGAGCTAGGGTGCTTTTAGCCAGCTCTCCTCTGGATACCAAAACAGTTGGAGGTTGAAAGTTAGACCAGCCATTTCATTTTACAAATAAGGAAACTATCAGCCGTAGTTGGTGGACTCCAGGTGGATGATTTCAATTACACCTTTGCCAGTTTTTAAATCAGACAGATTCATTGCAGAAAGTTTATGGGAAATGGGGGAGGGGGGCGCCTGTGGGTCAAAGTCACTAGCAATTGTCTTTCCCCAGGTTAACCACCCAGAGGTTATGCACTGGGGATATGCTGGTCTTCATTCTTGCTGGAGAAGATGTGGGTAGGTAGACAACTGGAGCCCTGGCTTGTCTTCACTTATTATTTGATCTTAAATATTTCCTGATGTCACTAGAATTTTATTTTTTTAAATGAATTTAAAAAGTAAACCCTAAGAGATTGAAAACATGTTAGAAGGACAGAAAGTAAGAATGAACGCCAAAGGCCTGGCCCAGGTGGAGCACTTGCTTTTTCAAAGAAGAGCTCACCACACTGAAGCCACAATCTTAATGACAGGGAACCCTGAGTCTCAACACAGGTGATGGGGGATGGAGAAGTCAGGGAGCATCTTCTTCCATGGCTCCCCGGGCTCTGACTAGATTACAACAAACTCAAGCTAATGGCACAGCTGTAGAGACCAATTAAGCTGAACAATAGAAAAATTGCAGGGTTGTTTGGTCCCAACGATATGAGATTAATTTATCAATAAGGCTTATGTGGTATTGAAGAGATAGCACCCCTCTTGGGAAGGAGGGCTTCTTGCACACCCTTATTTACATCTGAATCTCTTTTCTCCTGGAGTCCCAGAAAGTCAACCTTTTACCCCTTGCGGGATGGGATACTGCCAGAGCTGACTGCTAACCAAATAGAACACAGATCTGAACTCAGAGACTCTGTAATCCAGGAGTGAGTAGAGAGATTCTGCCTCCCAACTCTGGCATGTGATAACACTACATGTTACTCCTGGTCTTGCCTGCCATGAAACCTGTACCCAAGCCTCACAGAAATCCTTCAAGGTAGACAGCATCACTGACCCCATTTTACACATCAGGAAACAGGAGTAAAAAATCACAGAGAAAGCAAATGAAAGCAGACTCCACAGGCTGTATACATAAACCTGAAACCCATCTTCAACATGACAACTATAATGCTTTTTTAAACAATGTCCCCATTTTACCTGTCACTTTCAGCCTACAAAGCACATCCCTGACCTGTTTGGTATAGACTCCAGGTAACCTGTGAACTGTCCTTTGGATAGGTAAGAAAACCAATACACATAGGGCCCAAAGACTTGCCGGTGATGTTTAGGTTGTTTAAGATGAATGGCTGTTGGGATGAACTGTGTAAAGCTGCTATTACTGCTATCCAAAGGTAGCAGCATATAGGCTCCTGGGCATAGTTTACTGCTCCTGGAAAGAGTAATTCTAAGCAGTGGCCAGAGCACCCACATCCAAAGGATGGAATGCCAGATGCCTATGTGACTACCCTGTGAGCTAAGTGCCATTGATGACAGCTGTCTTCATCGTTCGGCATTGCTGTGACTGAAGATCACAGTTGGGTAATTTAGGAAAGCACTGATGTCCCATTGCTCTGGAATCTGCAAAGTCCAATCCCAAGGTACCAGCACGTGGGGAGTGCCACTTGCTGCATCATCCCATGACAGAAGGCAGAAGGGCAAAAAGGGAAAGCGATGGGAGGGCAGAAAGGGCCAAACCCATGCTTTTGTAAGGCACCCACTCCAAAGATAACCAACCCACCTCCTTGATAACCGTATTAATCCATTCATGAGTGCAGATCCTTGGTGACATTAACACCTCCTAAAGGTCCCGCCTCCAACACTGCTGCATACAGCGTTAACTTCACCACCCATAAACACTGGGGTTCACACTCAAGCCATAGCAATATCAGCAGATAATCATATTGAGGACAAAAGAGGCTTCATGGCTCAGTAGGCATCCTGCAATCAGGTAGCAGTTGCATGAGACTAAAGGGCTACAGGGAGACACCCAGGGTCCTTTGAGGATGCTGGGATCTTTCACTGAGTGTCTGCTGAGCTCACATCCAGTGGGACACCAGCAGGGTGCAGAGGAGTGGGGAGCAAGGCTGGGAAGAACAGGTGGAGAGGGGATGGAGGCCAGCAGGAGGGCAGGCAGCTGCAGAGAGAAATCACTTGTCTCCCTTAATTCCCACATCCATCGCCCCACCTCCACCCACAGCCAGAGCTGCAGGTGGGGAGGGCTTGGGGTTCAGCCCAAAGCAGATGTCGGTGGCTGCCGTCAGACCCCAGCACATGGGCCCAGGGCCTATAGTGACCTTCCCCATGTTCAACCTAGTAGAACGTCCTTGGCCAGCATATCAAAGCCACCAGGGAGGGCTCAGGGGCCTGAGTGGCCGAGCATGAGTGCTGGTCACAGCTGTGCCCCCTCTTGCCTCATTGCTCTGTTCTTTCCCAAAGCTCATCTCTACCCATGTGTCAGGAGGTTGAAGGACCAGCTGGCGGGCAAAGACCACACCAGGAGAGGATGGTAAAAGCCATGGAAATGAGGGCCTACGTACAGCGTGTTCCCAAAGCAGGGCCTGGGTACACCCTGGTGCCTTGAGGCCAGACTGAGGCAGACTTGTACAAGAGCACCTATAACAAGGACAGTGTCACCACCCTGTATCCATGGTCTTGGACAGGGGAGCCAATCTTCCCCACAGGCTCATGTGTTTCAACACGTGGCCTTCAGAAATGGACTCAAGCCCAAGGAAGTGAGTTGCTGGAGGGAAAGGGACAGATGTGTCTTGAAGCTCACAGTCCAGTCTTGCTGCCTGTTCCATCCATGCTCCTGGTCCTCCAAGGTGAGAAGATGTAAGGAATCCCAGCTACACATTTCTACTGCCATGGAGCACTCTCCTGCTACGCCTTCTTGGCCGTGATAGACTGCCTCTCTTCAGACTATGAGCTGAAATCATCCATCCTCCCTTAAGCTGATTCTTGTTAGGAATCTGACCACAGTGAGAAGAAAAGACAGTACACTTTTATTGGGTAATAGAACAGGAAGAGGAGATGAGCTACTGATCAAGCATTGGCATTGGCATTGTCAAAGTAGGAGTTAAGACTCAGGGTAGGGACCAGAGACAAAAGCAGTGCCTGCAAAGACAGAGAACACTGAGGGAGCCTAGGCAAGAAGTCACGGTGTTAAACTGCAAGCCAAGTGGTCATAGCCAGGTGGCATGCGTCCCCCACTCCTTGGAGACACGAAGCTGATCACCAGGCAATGCTCACATGAGCCAGGAGGCTCACATGGCACCTTGAGGTGGAGAGAGCTGTGGCCTGACCCAGGGTGACCGAGGATGCTACTGCAGAGCTGGTGCAGGAGCAGTAAAGCATAGTCTTGGACTCTCAACCTAAAGTGGGACAGAGTGGGAAGGACTCTGTGTGAGCACTGGGCCTGAGATAAGAAGAACCCAAGTGCAGAGTGTGACCCATGCCGCAAAGTGTGGATGATTCCCACAATCCCAGAGCCCAGACCTTTACCTAGAAGGAAAGTTGACCAGAAGACCCTGAGGCGGGATACCAAATACTAAGAAATCTAGAATGTTCTGCTTCCCTCACAGGATAACACACCCAGTGCACGCAGACAAGCCTGTTATAGGGGCCGGGACAAGCTGGGTCTAAATACTGTATTACCACCCAACTGAAAGACTAACAAACCTCTGAGCCTCGATTTCCTTATCAGCCCATTGGCGTTAATAGCGAGGCTAAACTCTGACATGCGTAATGACTCCTGAAGACCATGTCCATACAGCCAGTCCTCAGCACGGCCTGGAGAATTCTAAGACTCCAGTAATCAGAACCCACCACAAGCACTACCATGACGTTCATGGATGCTGTCCAGCCTGCCGCCCTTGTCCAGGAGCTCCCAGCACGGGCGCCCGCCAGAAGTGACACGGAGCTGAAAGGGGGAGTCTGATAAGCCCAGCTTGCTGTTGACCTCGAGGCACCCCAGTCTCTTTAAAGAGGCAGCTACATAAATTATCCCAGCACTGTGGAGGTAGGCAGGGCAGCAGAGGTGTATACAGCCCCCATCTCAGGAGCAAAGAGAGGGTGGGGCTCTGTAGGGTGAGCTGAAGAATTAAGCATCCTCTGGGGAACAGGGCATCAACAGCACAAGGGCTCTGAGAAGCTGACTGTTTTGATCATATTGGCTTTTGTATTTTCCTGTAATTATCTCCATCATATTCCCCGTTAGCAGTTAGGGAGTTCTTGTCATTTAAATGCCAGAGCGCCAAAAAGATATAAGAAAGATAGTGTTTGGCACAGGGCAATGGTTAGCTGGCCATACCCTTGGGTCAGGGGGCAATGCCAGCAGTGATCAAGAGAAATGACTCAAGATGAAACTGAAGGGGCTCCATCAAGACACACTACTAGCTGGGTGGAGGTGGTACACACCTTTAATCCCAGCACTCGGGAGGCAGAGGCAGGTGGATCTCTGTGAGTTTGAGGCCAGCCTGGTTTACAAAGCAGCGAGTTCCAGGACAGCCAGGACTATCCTACAGAGAAACCGTGTCTTGAAAAACAAAAACAAAAAAGACACCTTACTACCCTATTAAATCTCTATCTCTGAGCCTTGACTTTCAATATGAGTCAGGGTTTTGCCTGAGAGACACCATCTTCATGTAGACACACACAAAACACAAACAAAAAACAAAACCTTGGCTGGGAGATGGCTCCGTTGATAACTTGCTCTCCTTGCAAGCATGAAAGTCAGAGTTTGATCCCCCATCATCAACATTAAAAGCAAGGGGAGTGTCTGTAATTCCAGCAGTGGGGGGTTGGAGACTGCTGGACCCCTGGGGCTTGCCAGGAAGCCCTAATGGTAGCTCCAGGTTGAGAAGAACTGTCTCAAACAGTAAGATAAAGAGCAACCCAGGAAGACATACATGGACCTCTAGACACCATATACACACATACAGCCCATAGTAAATACAGGACTCAGGCAGAGGGGCCACAACCAAGGGAGCATTACTTAGGTAGGACCTCGGAGGTCCCTACTAGATAGTGTGGCTTTACAAGAGCAGGCCACCAGCAGGCTTCAAGGCAGCTCCCTGATGCTCAGCAGTGGTGGCTGGGCAGAGGCGCAATAGAACAGCCCACACATTGGGCTGACCCTTACTTGCAACCTCCACTTCTCAAAAAGCCATCTGACACTCATGGCTTAGGACACAGATTGATCCAGGGCCGAAGGCTAGATCCATCTTCAGAAGTCCCTCCTCTGTTGTGTGCCTACCTGGTTCTGCCTGCCACACTCTAGAGCACTGAGCCAACTCTGGGCTGTGCCGCTCCTGCAGCCGATGCAAACCTCCACTGAAGCCCACGCCTGCCCTGGACCACACTCATGTCAGCAGCTGGCTGTCTTCTCTGCGTCACCATTACCCTGCCTCACCTGGGGAGATCTCCCATCCACATCACTGCGAGATGCCTTTTCTGTCTGAAGTACAAACATGTAACTTCCCCCACTTTCGTCCCTTCTACAGAGACAACAGCTGCCTCTTTCATTCATTCAAAACCTACCATCAAGCTAGACCCACCCACAGCCTCCCAGCTCCACAGCCTGGCCTGGCCTTGCAGGAAATAGCAGCTTCAGTGTGTGAGCCTCACCTTGTCTTCCAGATCCTTTATAACCCATTTCCCCCCATCCAGTCGCTCCTGCTCCTTCTAGCTCTCACCTCCATGCCTTCTTCCCTCAACCACAAGCACATCTAGGTCTTCCCCAGTACTTAAAAAAAATGCTTTTCCAATTGGGATGGTGACACTCACCTAAGAAGCTGAAGCGGGAGGGTTGAAAGATTGGGGACAGGTTGGACTACGGGGTGAGACTGTGTCTCAACAACCAACACAAAAACCACGCAAACGAAAAGCCACACGACTCCCCTATCAACCTCTCTCTCACTGGCCTTCTCGGGCGGAAGTCCAAACTCCAGAAGCTCAGCTTGTAACTTCATTTGGAAACGGTCATCAGCTAAAACAAAGTCATTAGGCTGGACCCTTACTCTGTATGACTTCCACAAAGTCATCAAAAGGAGCACCTGCGTGCCAGCCACGAAGCCCTCCATCCCCACGTGGCAGCACCTGCACAAAGCTCTCTCACCTTGCCTCCTCCTGCCTCCCTACCGACATTAAAAACCGCGCGGCCACGCAGTCAGCCTTTCAGGCAGCTAGAGGTAACCAAGTATGGACCCCAAGGCCCGTGCAGCCATCCAGGGGGAGATGGTCTTGGGTCACCTCCAGGAGCTTGTTACTTTCCAAGTGGACCCACTCTTTGCTTCTCCCCCTTCTTGCCTGCTTGTTACCAGGCTACATTAGCTGCAGGCACTTTGCAACGATGGGAGAAAAGTCAAGAAAATCATTGACACGGCTCTTGACGTCGTTGAGCTGCTGGACCAACATCAGTCGAACCCACATTACCTGATTTTTATCATACACATACACAAAAAATAATAATAATAAGCCCCTACACATTTCAACCATCAGAGTCAGTTTTCAGTTACTTGCAGCCGAATACAAGCCTGTCTGTACATACAGTGTTACGTTCCACTCTAACTACATCCTATTGCTTTTCAGATAAGAAACTCATGTTTTGTGAGATTATAGCCTTACCCAACATTGCAGAGACTACCAATGGGAAAAAATACCTGACTGAATACATGTAAACACACACACACACACACACACAGAGAGAGAGAGAGAGAGAGAGAGAGAGAGAGAGAGAGAGAGAGAGAGAGAGAGAGAGAGAGAGAATCTGCCTGATCTTAAGCTGGTCTCACCTCCTTATGTTTCCTGTATTTTATTATGATGTTACTGAGTGGTTGGTTTGGTAAGCAGAAAGCCACCCATTTTATTGTAACATTTCCCATGTGACCTTGCAGCAATGTTTGGAAGGGCTATATCCTTCTCCACTGAGATGCCCTGAGCACTCTCCAGCCAAAGGAGGGCACCCTGGTTCATGGCTAACACAAACCGTAACCAGAGCTGTCCAAAGGAACCCCAGAGGGGTCAGTCAGTGGCTAGTCAAGGTCAGACCTGCAAATAACAGACAATACCCTGGTGGCCCTGGCAGATCTGCGTTCCTGTCCTAGCTGGGCTCTACACACCTGCTTGTGGCACTTACTCGCTCCCATCTCCCATCTGCACAAAATAAAGCAATCAATGGTACAAATATTTTATCTAGTTCACCACATGGTTATTCTATTCGAGGTGAATAAATCAATGTAGCCCAGGGAGCATGGAGCAGAATTTCTCATTGAACTGACATCGGGAACATTTGTTCCAGCTTAGAAAATCTAACCACATTATAATGCAGCTGGGGTGCAGAATTGGGTAGCATGCTCTGGTTCCTCCACCTCCACTGGATGAGGCAGACAGGGAAAGCTGGGACTGGCGGTGTGCCGTGTGCAGGTGGAATCATGGATTCTGGACAGAGACCGCCTGAGCTCCCCTTCTCCTATTGATGCTGGCTGTGGGGCTTTGGGTATGCAAAACTACAAAGTGGGAACAATCGTAGATACTGCGTTTGGTTGTGATTTCATTAAATTCACAGGGCCACTGAATGGAAAATGCCCAGCCTAGCTCTTACCCCATGTAAAGTGATGCAACTGTTAGCATTGTCCTCTCCACTATCACAGTCATCATTATCATCAACACACAATAAGTCATTCCTCACTGAGAAGGATCGCCATAGATGATATTATATTTTCCAAGATAACTCAAAGTCTATTGATGGAACCCTGATCCTTCCAAAGTATGTCACCTCTCCAAACTATGTGTCATTTTGGATTCAGAGAACATGACCATGGAAGATTGCCTAATTTGGGAACAACCCTGTGAACCCACTAATAGGCAGCCAGAGCTTGCCTTCTTCATACAATGAACCAACCAAATTTTGCCAGCCTTCCTCCTAAGGTGATAAACAGCTACACTGAAATCATGCGAGTATAGGTAAATAACCATCCTCTTAATTTTCCAGCTCATTATTAACTATGTGACCCTAGGCTTCTTTGTTGAAGATCAATTTTTGTTATTTTTAATTATGTGTATGTGAGTATGTCTGTGTGCGGGTGTGTACACAATAGTGCGCGTGCTTTCAAAGTCCAGAGGAGGGTTCAGATCCCCTGGAGCTGGATTTATGGGTGGTTGTGAGTCACCCAATGTGTCACCCAGTCTTCTTCCCACTGTACCCAACACCAATGCCTTGGTTCTTCATATCCCCTGGCAATGCAACTGTATCAAGACAGGCCTGAAGCAAGGGACAGGCAAGATTTGCCTGGAGGACAGACCAGAAGAAGTGTGGAAAGGAAAGGGACATAGGAGCAGAAGGTGCTTGTGAATACAAATAAAGATGAAATGTGTTTGTCGCTGAGGCTAATGCAGCTCTCGCAAGAGAAGACCATTGCCTGAAGGAAGACTAGCTGGTTGGACAGCCATGGAGAAGGCTGCCAGTGGACTCAGGAGCTCCCAGACCATGGCCAAGTCTTTAGCCTCTTCTCAAACAGCCCTGTTGATCCCCCATGGTGGCCCACTTCACTATGGTCTCCAGTCAGAAACAATACACTTTGCTCAAGCCATGCCTAGGCTTCATGCAATTCCTCTCCCCCAAGCACCAGCAACTCAGTGTACCAAACAGAAGGAACAGCTCTCTACACACAGTCTAGGTCTGATGGTGCCTCTTTTCCTTCATGGATTACAGCCCTCCCTAACATTGCCATTTCTTGCACTCAATATAGAATCAGCATTGCTTTGAATTTATTTGTTTGTTTGTTTGTTTGCTTATCTAATTTATGTATGTATGTGTTTGTTTGTTACTCCGTTCACCCTTGCCGCCACCCATATCACCCAGCCCTGGGGTTTTCAATGACCTCCATCTTTCTTCCACTTGTACCCACACCTTCCCTCCTCAGTCCTGCTACAGATTATCCTTAGAATGCAAACCAAAAATACCTGCCTGGATGTGTGTAAACATATGCACACACACCACACCACACATACACATATACAACGTACATACAATAGTCTTGTCTGGTTCACATATTGAATTTATGCAAATTTAATTCTGTGCACCCAGGAAGACTGAGAAGGGAAAGAGCAGCTACCTTTTAAATACTGTTGCTACAGCCCTCTCATTCCCTGTGGTGTAACTGCCCCAGCTCCCTCGGCTGCTGAGGGGCTCTTAGAGTGGGCACAACTTGCAGTGCTCAACCAGGAATTAAGATTTTCAAAGACCATTGTTTTTTGCCTTGTGAATTAATTCTAGAATCCACTTTACTATGAAACTTAATGGAAAATGTGTGTGCGTGTGTGTATGTGTGTCTGGACATATGAGTGATTTCCTATTTTCTACTTTTCACCCCTGGGTTTGTTTTATTTTCATTTCAGAAGCTTGTAATTAGAAAACAAAAACTGCTTGAAATTTAAGGTTTACCTGCCAGCCCTCTGATGACTCTGATCATGAAGCAAACATGGTGGTACAGCGGCTAAGCCTGGTGTTCTCGGCCATCCTCAAGTGAGTCTCAGGGCTCCTTGTCAGCTCTCTCAGTTCCTCAAGGTCCCCTACTCTCAGGTAAATAGGGGCCTTGCATTTCCTTGGTTCTTCCCATTACTTTTGCTGTGCACTACCTCAAAACAGCTTCCATCGCCTCCCTCCCTATCCAGACCCCACCTATGCACCGAGGTTCACGGCTACATTGCCTCCTACCTCATTTTCCCAAGCTGTCACCTCACCTCCACTGCACCCTGCTCAATGACAATCTCTTTCCAGCCTGGACCTAATTCACCCCACCGTTGTATCCTCAGCAGGCTGCTTTGCACCCTACAGATGCACAAAGACAGAGGAAGTTGAGCGTAGTGAACTGGATTGAACTGGATTGTCCAGCTGTGAGTTGGGCTAGATTGACTTGACCTTCATTCAATAATTATATTCTTTGAACCAAAGTTCTGACGAAATTGGCAAACCATTCAGTACCGGGACTTTAGTGTTTTTGCTTATCTTTTGCTGATTGGTTGGTTGGTTGACTGGCTGGCTCTTTTCTCATTGGGAAGTTGGTAAGTTGGCATTTGGTCGCTTCATTCGAAAGGAGCTGTCTGCTGACAGGCTAAATCCCTCCATGAGTGACTTCTGAGGAGTCGATTTTCTAGACACTGACCATCAGCAGATGGTGGCCCGGAGCTATGAGAAGAGTTATGGAACATCCCAAGAAATATACCAGAATCCTGCTAAGGACCAGAAGACACTCAGCTCCAAGTCCTGCAGAGCCACTTCAGAGCAATCCATGGCCACCCTGCCCTTTGAGAGTTATGGAAAGTTACTAAGCTCAGAGTCCTGGTCCACTTCCGCAGCATCAGGGCAGAGGGTGCCAGGCTGCCTGAACCCCTTGCTCTCCCCCAGCCCACAATCAAAGTTTGACTAAAGCTCAGACTTTATAAATCTCTGCCTCTTAATGATGGCTTCAAGGCTGAGGGGAGAAAGGACCATTAAACTCACTGAATAAGTTAATGGGGCAGAGAGAATCTATTTCGGAGCCACCCCAGGCTATTTTCCTCTGGAGCTAAAGCCTGAATAAGCAAAAAGAAAAAATTAAAACCATAGAGTACATTGCCAATAAATAACCCCGGGTGTAATCTCTCAGCAGCGAGGGCTTCATCTGTGCTGATATTATAATGCAGATCTGTCGCAAAGCATCTCCTTTTCAGAGGTCTACCTTCAGCTCAGGCTGGGGCCCTTCCTTCCCTGTGTCTGCAAAGGATGATGCAATGCTACTTACTCCCCAGGCATCAGCCAGCCAGCCACTGTCCATCTCACCAATCACGGGCAAGAAGATGCCTCCCCAAAATCCACACAGAGAAATTCAAGTCGGCATCTCATCAGACTATCTCAAGACCCTCCAGTGCTCCTGCTGTAGAGAGTCCCCCAACTGAGAAAGCCCAGCTGTCTCTGGCTCTTTAGAATATGCGCACCTTGGACCTGCTCTGGAGACCACAAAGCTGGCTCTCTTCTTTATAGCAAGTGAACGCAGGATGTTGGTATCTTCGGTTTGGACGCCTCCACTTCTTGAGAAAATCTCTTACTTTCCTTCCTCCTCTCCCTCCCCAAACCCCTGACAGTTTCTCACTTCCCTGTCCTGTCCTGGGAGAGACCCACAACTCCCCACTGCCCCCCCTAGAACAAAGCCAGAAACCTGAGACATAGGGCAGAGAAAACACAAATAATTAAATAAGCCAGAGCTCCCGTTGGTAAATGTTGAGTCCCACTAGACACACGGTGTTTACTCTTTAATATTTAAACATGTTAATTAAATCTCTGAATAAACAAATATATTTTAGCAAGTAGTGTTCCTGAGCTGGAGTTCTGTCACCATGCCCCTAGGTACCTTTCAGATGGGGGTAAGTCTTCTAAACTACTTCCATGTGTTGACAAACCAGGTAGGGACTGCCACTATCCCAAAAGAAAATAGATATTAGCACATCACCCCTAGAGATTCCAGAATGTCCCTCGGCTTCCCTGACCTTCCAAAGGTTCTTGGGCCTCCTGTAGGTGCTCTGGTCACTCAGGGATTAACCTAGTGTATACTCAGCCAGGCACACCTAAGTACTAGTGGGCTAGAGACACACAGAACAAAACCCTACCCCACTCATCAAATGTCTCCCAATCATTTCTTTTGCTTTTTGTTTAGAAAGTTCACATAGTTCAGGTTGGTGCCAAACCCTTTATTTAGCCAAGGCTAGCCTTAAACTCCTGATCATTCTTCCTCCATTTTCCAAGTGTTGGGTTACATGGCATGTACCACCAAACCTGGCTCTCACACACCGTCTCTATGAGAAGCCTGTATTCACCAGGCTTTCCATGATGTCCACTCCCTTCTTCTCCAGCCAGGGTGGACTGCCTTCAGCTCCCCAGGGTTCCCTTTCTTCCCGTCGTTCCTGCTGCCTGAAATAACACCCATCTCACCCGACCTCTCTGTGTGGCTAACGTCTGCTCCTTCGCCAGCTTTCTGTTTAGCTATCTCTGTATCCAGAAACATTTTCCACGTACCTTACCCCTGGATGAAGGACCTTCCTAAGGTAGCCCTTCACCCATGCCTTCCTCTCCCCAGCCCATCTCCTAGGATAAAAAGGAATCTCCTCCTGTTTAACAGGGAAAGCCCCGTGAGACTTCCCAACCCTTCCCACAGGACTCCCAGCTAAATCACTGGAAGAATGAGACACTGGCCCAGGGGAGTTGTCTGGTTTCCCTCTGGGATGCATAAGGGATGCAGCTTTGGTCGCTGGGTGGCAGTGTGCCATTGCAGGCTAGAACACACCTTCCTGGGGGAGCAGCTTTCAAGGAGCCCCCACTGTCGGCCTGGCCCTGGCTTCCCAGTGGCAGAGTGGCTCCAAGAACACCAGTGTACCTTGGGCTGGGAGTCTCACAGGTGCTTCCAACTACTTTCAGAATTCTGACAGCCTAGATCCCAGGTCTGCCACCTTACAGACGAGCCAACTTGAGCAGAGAAGCCTTCCTCTGCTTATCTGCCAGGCAAAGACTCAGTGGGAGTCCCATGAACAGTTTCTCCTAACCCAGGTCAACCACAAGCTGTCCTGTGTGTCAGCTGGTAGGGCTCCTGTGGAAAGAGGCCAAGCCAGGCTGTGTCTTCGAAAGTGAAACACATTCATCATACATCCCAGAGATTCCCATTCCTGGGAAATGACCTGGGAGAAACAAAAAACATATGTTCGCCAAAAGGCTCGCGCAAGAGCATTCACGGCAGTTCTAGCCATGAGTCCAAAACTAGAAGCTGCCCACGGCTTCCAAAAACAGAACAGATAAACTCAGGTTGGCCACACAGTATAATACTACACAGCCATAAAAAGGAACTCAATACTGTTATCTCCAGCACGTGGGTGAATCTCAACACCACATCATTCTTGCTAAATGTGAAGTACATGATTCTACCTGTATGAAGCCATGGGTCACACATAAGCAATCTATTGCTGACAAGCTCAAAACAGTAGTCACCTATGAGGAGCTGGTGGCAGAGACAGACTTGGAAGGGACATGAAGGAATTTTGGGGGGGTTAGTAATGTCCTTGATCTGGGTGGATGTGGGGTCCACCAACACTACCAGGCTCTAGTCAAATGACATATATATTCAAATAGTTAGGCAGCATTCACTAACATCTACCGTTCTCTGAAATACATCAGGGCAGTAGGATGAAGCCAGATATAGGAGGCTGAGGCAAGATGATTATTGAGATACAGAACAAAACTCTATCATATAGCTTAGGCCAGCCCCAAACTCCTGATGTAGCCAAAGCTAGCCTTAAATGTCTAATCATCCTGCTTCTATCACCTAAGTGCTGGATTATAGGTATATTCAGCCAAGGTTGGCAACCAGATCATCAACTCTATGAGAAGCCCAAGTTCACCAGGTTTTACATGATATGCCTGTTCCCCCCTTCTCTGGCCACAGACATACATCAAGAGAAAACCATGCACCGGGCCAACATGAAGGCACACACCTTTAATCCCAGCACTTGGGAAGCAGAAGCAGGAGGATCTATGTTTCAAGGCCAGCCTGGTCTACAGAGCAAGTTCCAGGACAGCCAGAGCTACACACAAAAAAAAATCCTGCCTTTTTCAAAGAAACTAGGGGAGAGAGAGAGAGAGACAACCATATGAAGGTGACTGTCTACAAGCCAAGCCAAGGACAGAGAGAGACCTGGGTAGGAAATGGCCCTGCTGATACCTTGACCTTGGATGTCTGGCCCCCAGCACCATGGGAAAACACATTTTTGTCATTTAACCTACTTAGGCGGTGGAATTTTGTGATGTCAGCATTAACTGGTTTCCATTTTATTACTTTTGTTTTAAATTTCAAATGTAATAGATGCAATATTTTTGTTGCTTAGAGGTTCTAGAGTTATTTTAATAGATATGCAAAAGGAAGGATTATACATCAAAAGCATTATCTGCCTATCATCTAGAACACTGATATTTGTTCGGGGCTAGGAAAAAGTAAGGTAAAATAAACAGAATGAAAAGTCAGGCTTTCTAACATAAAAATAATCTCAATTGCTTAGGAGGCTAAACAAGAAGATTCCAAGTTCAAGGCCAGCCTGGGATACAGTGTGAGCTACAAGCCAGCATGGACAACTGGCTTCAAAACAAAAGGTGAAAGGTGATCTGGAGGGTGCAGTATGCTTGCCTAGTACTGCAAAGTTAAAGGAAACCATTACAAAATAATGTTAAGACCCTGCAGCTACCCTGCTTTCCTCTCTTCCCCTGGAGACCAAAGCAGTTGGGAAGCTGGTTTACGCTGAGTTAGTGTGTCATCTTACCATGTAACTGTGATCAGAAGCACTAGTACATTGTAGCTATTAGCCATGATATTTTACACATTGTCTTTGTTAGGGTTACTATTGCTCTGACGAAACACCATGACCAAAAGCAAGTTGAGGAGAAAAGTGTTTCTTTGGCTTACACTTCCACATCAAGGCTCAACCCTGGAGGAAATCAGGATAGGAACTCAAACAGGGCAGGAACCTGGAGGCAGGACTTGCTGCAGAGGCCATGGGTGGGTGCTGCTTACTTGCTTGCTCCTCATGGTTTGCTCAGACTACTCTCTTGAAGAATTCAGGACCACCACCCCAGGGGGCTGGACCAGCCCCTCAATCACTAATTAAGAAAATGCCCTCCAGGCTGGTCTATTTTCTCAGTTGAGTTTCCCTCCTCTCCAATGACTCTAACTTGGGTCAAGCTCGACATAAAACTAGCCAGCACACATAGATGGCAGGCAATGGTTTTTAATCAGCATTGTTTGCGAAACAGTGCCGTGTTACTCTATGGACAGTGAAGTTTTCTCTTTACCACAGAAGTCTGTCATTTCCCTGTGACATGACTCACTTCTGAGTTGAAATGTCACATGGGGACGCCTCTGCTTATTTCCTACCACTTTGTTTTGACACATGCTACAATACATGTGGGAACCCAGGTTCTACGGTGAGCCTGGGTCTGAACCTCCACAGCCACCTACACCTGTACCCGTCCAGCAGCATGTGTCTCTCCTGGCCCCTACTTCCTCAGCTGCAAAATGAGAGCAATCGTCACACATGTGGTCACGGCGTTGATTAAGTGAGCTACAATACAGCCCACGCCAGGTGCACAGGAAACAGCGCACAGCGGCTGCTCTGACTCTGTGCTCCAGGAACTGGAGTGAAAGCATAATCCACAGACAGGGTCTGGAGAACAAAGAGATTCTTGATGGTAAGACGACAGTGACGGGAATGCCCCAGGTGAACCAAAGGAAGACCAGAAACCCAATTAGTCAAGAAAAGCATCCAGATCCAAAGACTCTGGGTGGGAAATGTTGTTTGGAAATGGAGAAGGAAAGGTCAGGTTGGCCAAGGGCTCTAGGATTCCTGCGGGAGGATCATGGGAGGCAAACACCAAGAGATGTGCTTAAACCCAAAAGGTTCCAAATGCAGACACAACTCTAGTCTTTACCTTGAGGACAATTTGGAGCCAATGAAGCCTTTTGAACTGCAGTTACACAGTGACGTCCCTTGCTTCTCATTGTGTAAAATAGTTATTCTTTTATCCTTCAGCTATACACATCGGCCCACGTAAGTCTAAATGGGTTCAGGTCAAGTGCATCCCAGTGGGGAAAGATGAGTGAATGTGGGCCAAGGTCAAGACGGAGCCAGGTGCAATGTTTAGGGTAAAAGGAGAGAAGGAAGCAGAAGGAACCAGGCATCGTGCCAAGCCCTGTCAGGACGTGTTGGGAAGCAGGCTGGTGTTCTTTGAGGAGGGAAGCATTAAGACTGGCAATGGTTTGAGAAATTATTCACAGAAGTCTTCTGTGAAATGGGAAGGCACCATTGAAGCCACTCCAGACTATACAGCTTGAGAGCCACAGGAGAGAACAGTCACACTCCAAGTGCGGCCATGGCCCAACAGCCTGTGCTCTCTCCCACACTGTGACATCTCGGGCCAGCAGCTAATGTTTGGAATCAGAAAGTCTTCATGTATATGTACAGGAATGTGCATGTGTATATGTGTGCACATGCACGCACGCACACACACACTCAAACCTAATCTAAAAATGTAAAGTATAAAATCTTAAACTTTTTGAGCACTAACCTGACACCAGCTGTGGAAAATTCTTCAAGATGAAACTTTGGGTCGTGAACAAAATTATTAAAAAAAAAATGTCGTATAAATAACCTTCGGGCTACGTGTAGTAGGCATATATGAAACATAAATGTATTTCATGTTCAGACTTGAGTCTCAGCCCCAGGGTATCTTGTTATATAAATGCAAATATTCCAAAATCGGAAAGCAGTCTGAAATTCAAAGCACTTGTGATCCTAAGCTATTCAAAGGAGGGGTTTATGGCTGTCATAACACCTGTCTCAGGAGGTTCTGTGGGTTGTGCAAAGGGCTTGAACTAAGAGTACCCTTAGCCTTAGAATTGCTCATGGAACACGGTCACTTTCGCTATCCATGAATTCAAGTTTCCCGAGAAGATCTTTCCAGTAAGAGGAGAGCAGAGCTCAAGACCCATGGAAAGATGGATGGAAATCACACCCAACATCTGATGAGAGGCGCGTGCACCATCAGCAACCCGAGAAGTCTTCTGGAGAGCTTGGAGACACGAAATGAGCCTGCTCTAGTCTATCGGTCTTTACTCCACAAAGTCCACTACAGGGACAGAGCAGAAGGAGCCATGCCAACGTCATCTGTCCCATGATCACCCCTGGGTAGGCAAGGATGCTAGAGGGGAGCCTGACAGAGTGGCCTAGACTGTGCAGAGGTCAGGAGTTGGATTGATGGGTCATGGCCCTGGCATGGGGCTCAAGGAACAGGAAAGACTAGGCAGTTATTTCTATGAGGATGGGAGATAAGTCCACAAATAATCTCAGATAGAGGTCGGGAGATCTGTTCCCCTGTGACTGAGGTTCAGAGGAGGGTGAGGACTGCTCAGGTTCACTCAGGCTACAGAGTATGCCTGGGTCCTGGGGTAGACAGATGGAGTCCTCTTCTTCAACAGCACACAAGACCCATCTCTTCCCCATCCTCGTACCACTCCCTAAACCTCTCTCAACCAGGCTCACCTCTACCCATCTGGTTTTCTGACTCCACAACCCTCGGATAGCATTTCCTTTAGGAACTCAGCACTGGGGTCTGAGAGGATATCTGCTGTGCCACCTCTGGCCATCTCTTAGCCTCTAAGGTAGATCCCAAGTGGCAGGGGCCAGGGCTAAAGGCAAGAGACCCAGAGAGTTGATGCTCAACCTTGTGCATCCTAAAATGATAGGGACAGCTCAGACTATGTCTGCTCATCCCTTGCATCGCTTTCTCGTGGCTTCCACAGAAACAGCTGGCCCATCACAGGCCCTCAAATAGCCCCATGCTGAGTAAATATCCAGATAGACAAGTGAAGAAAGAGGAACCAGGGACATCTGTCTATCGGAGAGGACACAGGTCTTCAGCATCCTCATGTCCCCTCTCTCCTTCTAGAGTCCTGGGATTTGCCTTCTAAGCAAGCCACCTGTCTCTAGAGCTTGGTTGCACATACACAGAGTGACACAGTAGAAATGGAACTCCCCATCCTTGTCTTCCTAAAATGCCATGAGGCCTCTGTGGGTAACAACAGGGCCAGGGGGCCAACTTCACAGCCAAGAGGCCCCAACCTGGCATCTCACAACACTAATAACCAACATTCAAAGGGCCTGGGGCAAGTAAGTTGGGAATGTCTAAATCTCCATTTAGGAACATTATGCCCTCTCTACCTCAGGGAATCCATATTTACACACACACACACACACACACACACACACACACACCTTTCCTTTGAACTTTTCATTAGATGACATCCTCTTTCTGAAGAGCCACAGGTCAACTGTGTAATTTTAAGATGCAAGATGGAAAAACAATGCTTATTTTCTCAAAGTTGGACCCCCAAGGCTTTGCGTCCTAGCCTGTGACTGCTGCCAGGGACCGAGGTGACAAACAGGGGTCTCCCTTTCTTCCGTTTCCTACCACTGGAAGGGCAGAGCTGGCCCTGCTAGCACAGCTGTCCCTTCTTCCTCCGTGGCCTAGTTGCTAGGAGACTCTAGACGACAAGGTCAGTGCCAGACACCTGGGTACCACACAGTGCACGCCCAGCCGCAGCTCAGTGTTCACAGTGGGCGGAAGTGCCAGCATCAGGGTCTACGGGCTCTTTGTCCGCTGTGTACATGGAAAACTGTCCTTGGGGAAATGATCCCTGTCCATCAACATCTACCCCAAGGACAGAAGCCAGAAGCCTCCATAGAGCACAGGGACCTTCCGTGAAAGAGCGAGAGCTAGAACCCATGACCCTAGATCCTAAAACTAAGATACCCAGACTCTTCAGGGTCGTCCTCCGTTTACCGCTAGGGACTCTGAGGGGCCCTCACTTCTCTTCCGCGCTACTCCCTCCTGGGTGCATTTGAGACAATGCGTCTGCCAAGGGAATGTAACTCCCTCTCCCCCACAGCCTTGTCCCTCCCCACCTCGTGTTATTTCCCACTCAGTGTCTTCTCGTCCCGTTTGTTAAAATGACTGCCACTTAAGAGGTGGCAGGGAGTCAGAAACACAATCTGGAGCGAAGCTGATATTAAATAACTTCCTGAGCCTGCACGCCTGCCAGTGTTCCCTCCTGGGTCTCAGGTGCATACATGAAGAGGTGAAGAGGGGAAACATCCAGAGATACCCTGGTTCTAGCCTCGGGGCCACTCCTTCACTAAGAGAAGTCCCCTGCTTCTCCAGGCATCACCTTCAGAACCTGAGGTTTAGCTGTTATCAATACACAGGTTTTACTTGACCCACCCACACACCTCACCTCGTACGCACACCAAGCAAAGGATATATAGCCAGCCTGGAAGCACCTGCTAGCCAACCAGGCCAGCCCCTGTTTTCCAGATAGATACACAGACCACAGGCTTTTCCAGTTTCTCAGCCAAGACCAACCAGACATATTAAAGCGCCTCAAAAATATGAACACCTACCATCAAGGGTGGGGAAGAAGGAGGAAAAGGGAGAGATGCCCTAGGAAGCTGCAAGGAAGATCTAAACATTAGATGCCAGGATTGATCGGGGACAATAAAGTTAGTCCATTTGTGACTTCCTCCTACAGGTCCAGGCAAGAAACACCACTAACGGCTCTTGCCATGCTAACATCCTCAGCAAATCACCCACAGCACCCAGAAATTAAAGCAGTGCAAATACCAACCATGGAGCCTCTGAACCCAGGATCACCACGATATTCAACACCTTCCCAAGACTGGCAGTTCTTCATTTCAGCCACTGGGTAGCGCTGCTTCCCCTAGTGAATTGGAACCACGGAGTATTTGTGAAAGAAGGGGGAAATGACCCCATCGGTCCCACGGGGTTATAACCTAGCTTCATCCTTCTTCCAGAAAAAGGCCAGTCGCTGAGAATTCACCATGTTCCAGACTTTCCACATATCATGCAATTTAATTCCTGCGGCAATTTCTCCTAACCACACCCCCTGTAACACCTCACCTTTCACATGGACTTAAAAAAATGGTACACAGAGAAACTAAGTAACTTGATTCATCATTTAAACAAGCAAGAAGAGCACAAATTGGAATCCTTAGTCTGACACCAAATTCAATGACCTTTTTGCGCTGCATAAATAGACCTCCCTTGAGACCTCAGTCAGTGCAGTGACCTGTGGTTAAATCAAGCTGGTTGGCCATGACCTCAGAGTTACTAGCATCTGGGAAGGGACCAGGTGCAGAGCCAACTTTTCTCAAAGGAGCAATCACAATAGGCTACATAGCACCTACACAGCAGAAATCGTGGTCTAGTGCCCTCTTGTGGCTTAACATGGAACTGGAGCGATATACTTGATGGATATGATTGGACAGGAGGGATTTAGGGTTGCTCCTGCCACATTGAACACCTAAACTCTTCCTTCCAGGGCAAGTCCTGGGGCCCCCTCTGTGGCTGGTTTAATTACAGAAACCAAAAGGAAATCCGTAAGTGAATGGCAAATGATAGAGAACAAGAATAGCAACAGAGCCATGTGGGACTATATCTGCCAGAGGCTAGGTACTCCTAACTTAACCTGGTCAAAGATTTCTATCATCCAAACCCCTGGGGCTAGAGATGGGGAAGGTAGGCAGGGAAAAGGCTTTGCCTGGAGCCCTCTGACCTTTGATAGGCCAGATCCGTGTCATATGAATAGGAACCATATTCTCCCCATCCTGGTGACAGACATACTTCAGCTGCTTGTCCCCTTCCTGGACTGCACGCTGTGGTGGTGCTCCCGCTGCCTTCTGTCGCTATGTATAGGTGCTGACTACCCCAACATCCCTTCATCCATAGCTCCCAGAGCCCCCAAATGTCATTGCTCCCCACCTCCTCCGACTTTCCATTTACCAGTCAGCCTCTGTACCCCCATCCTATGAAAGGCACCTCACAACCCAACCGGCCCAATTTTTAGCTAAAGAAACAGACTCCTGAGTGACTTGATGAGCCAAAGTTCCTATTCTCCTGGAGCTGCACTGAGCTGCCTCTCGGGGGCGGGGGGTGGGGGTGGGGAGAACAACTGAAAACCTGGGGGCACGGGAACTCTTCTAACTGAACCCCTAAGAGAAGATGAATCTGTTATGGAATGCAAAGTGAACAGGATGCGGGAAATACCAGAAGTAGGAAGAACAGATGAAGGGCTTGAAAATATCCTTGCTTGCGAAGATGCCGACCTGGAACGCTGTGATGGGTAGCAGGAGGAGATATGAGAGGGAGGAAAAGCAGCACCGGGAGCCGCACCACACCCGCCCCGTACACATCCTCGTGGCAATCCTACGGCAACTCTGGGCCCTTTTATATCACCATTTTCATATGAGGAAACCAAGAGTCAAAAAAAAATGAATAGTCAGTCCGGGTCACCACTGATAAGTGGCAGGATCCTAATCAGGAACATCCATTTGTAACCACCATCCATACATGACTCTTCGTGCAAAGGACCCCAGCTAGGATAGAGTACTACAGATGTTCACCCCATTCCTGCTTCCCAGTGGCTCCTCCTTGAAAAGGGAGTCAAAAAGATGTTGGTGGGCAGGGATGGCTCACAAGAGAGAGTGCCTTGTCTGTATGCCTGGGTCAGTCAGCTAGGGGCTGGCTGGCCTTTGGGACAGAGACAGGCCCTGGGCCTGCAAGCTCAGCACAGAGCAGACTTCTAGAACTGGGGGCAAGGTCCGTTGATGGACCTGGGAGCACAGGAAATCAAGCATCCTACTCAAATCCAGGACTGCCTGGAAGAGAGGGGGACCAGTGGGTAGCACTCACAGCAGGCAACCACTAACAAAGGGGGCATTTTTGTACCCACTCCTGTATCCAGGAGAAGCACACTCAGGGTCCCCCGGGGTTAACAGACAACTCTGAGCTCCCATCCCTGGAAAATACTGGGGTATCATGTTGACTGAGCACTGACTTGGCATTCGGTATTTGCCCAGTTCGGTGGAGGGCAGCGAAGGGTGAAAGCTATGCTCACACTCTGGCCAGTAGATCAAGCAGCCTGAGGGAAGGGGTGTATGAGGCTCACTTCTTCCAAGACTCCAGGGTCACTGCCAGCTTTTGGTGTCCTCATCAAGCCTGAGATTTTCCTGAGCAGGAACATATGTCCCTCTAGTTCATTTCCATTGCCCAAGCCAGAGCTCTGCTTCCTCCTGCTGCTTCTGACACTAGATAAGGTGAGGAGAGGTTGTTCCTTCTAGCCTAGGCTCCCTACAGCCTCCTCCCACGGAGCTAGTGACTCCTAAGACAAAAAAGCCAGACTGGTATTTTGGTATCACATCTTTGAACCACACCTATACAGCGAGAATGGGGCTGGCGATACAGAGACCCCCTCCCAGCCAGAAACTCAGCCCTGACTCCTGGCAGGCTCCAAAAATCCAAGCTGGCAATCCACTTGCCGCTATCCCAGCTCCAGCTCTCTCCCGGTGAAACCACCAGCCAAGGATCGACGCGTGCATCATACTGCCCTCTGGTGGCCATCAGGAGTCTACACAGAGACAATCTCGGCAAAGCTGGAAGCCGGTGGCTTTAACATTTGTTTACAGAAACCTCAGAGGAGATGCGCAGGGAACACTGAGAAGAGGCACTTGTGCGTGTACAAAGACGCCCCCAGATGCGCATGCACGCCCACGGCACAATGTACTGCTGCAGGCAGCCCCGGTATTAGGACTTTGAGTCTCAAACTGCTCTCTTCGTTTCTCCCTCTCCAGGGAAACTCAGGAATCTTTCCTGCCTCTGCAATCCCTGAGCCTCTGGTGCAGACATCAACAGGGGTGAGGATATGAACCTAGGGCTGCAAGGCCCAGCATCCTTGTCGGCTGGGTGCTCGTAGCTCACTGGGCTGCGGCATATCAATTCATCTGTCTGCCAAGTTCTTCCTCTGAAAAATTGGATTTAGCCCAAATTATTCCCCACCTCCTTTTCCTGATTTATGGTTCAAAGTCTTGATCGTCTCCCTAATTCAAATCCTCCCAGTCATCCAGAAATTGAAACAACAGGGCACTAGTCTGACCACAGAGCCTGTGAAGGAGGTCAGACAAACCATCCATTTGATGATGCCCAGTGACCCTGCGGGAAAGAGAGAGTTAGATGACCCCCACTGCAAGGGTAGAAACTGAGGCCACAGAGGTTCTTTGACATGGCAAACTCTTGCCATCAAGAAGCAGCAGCAACAGGGTTTGCCCAGCAATGTTTTTGCAGGACCCTCCAGCTGTCTCCATGGGGACATCAGTAGTCACCTCTCACTGTCATGGCTTATCCCTATGGGAGACAGAAGCCTCATCTATGAACAAGAATGGTGGAGAGTCCAGCAAGAGGAGGGGGCTGGAGGGAGGACTACTAACTCAGAGAAGCGGCAAGATGAAGGCCCAGAAGCACCTGGAACTCCCCCTTCAGGAATAACACGCCCAACATCAGCTTCCAACACTAGCTGACCAGCCTTTCAGATTTCCCACCACATGCCTTCTGCTTGCCTCCAAAGACAGCTTTGGTAACCCCAAAGCTCTGACTAAGAGAAGTTAGCCAGCCCTCTCCTCCCCTAGCCAGGCTCTCTCTGGCCACAAGCATCATGAACACTGTCCTGATGACCAGGCTTCAACCCAGAGAGGGGAAGACTACTACCCAGCAAGCAGCTTCCTGCATCCCTGCCAGCCTCAGCTTGCGCCTGGGCTACTGTGGCATTTGGTAGACCTCAGAGGTCGGGACAATGTGGGGAAGCCAAAGATGCCTGGAAGAAGGGTGGTGGGCAGTACTTTGGGAACAGACCAGGAGAAACCAAAGCCTCCGTTTCCATTCGAAATGTGGGGCTTTGTTCAAACACCATCCCTCACAATATCCCACTGGTCTTCCCTACAATTCCAGCCAGGGCAGTTCTCACCCAGGGAACTGGAAAGATAGGAAATAAAGCCTTGAGGCCCTCCTTGGCCTCCATGTCAATTCTCTTATTTTATTATTAATTTGTCATAAGAGTAATATTTTACAATTATATTTATTAATTTACTATTAATAGTGATATATTACTATATTCACATGTGTATCTGCATGTCTATGATGCAATCACATACACACACACATATATGTAGCATACAAAATAATACAGACAATAGACTTAATATTTAAATGCCAGACCACTTAAACATTTACTGGCTATATGAAACCGAGTTCCTTCTTTAGACCTGGCTTCTCCATCTATAAACAGGACTGATGTACATTTAATTGACAGGATTGGAACGGTGTCTGAGATACAGTAAGTGTTGAATAAATGGTGACTATAGTCAGTTATCAGGTACTTCACACTGTGACCAGCTACTCAGCCCTCAGTAAGAACTGGCTCTTGTTAGTGACCGTGTATTGACAGCTTTCTCGTCATCAGACTGTGACACAGGACGCTTGAGCTTTAACAGTGCTATTCTATATTAGTTTTTATTATCTTCATCTTGCAGATAAGGAAATTGAGGCCCAGGGGAGCATCTGTGCACAGCTCGAAAGAAGCCAGGCTGAGAAGAGCAATGGGATAAAGAAGTCGCCCAAGCTTTCATGTCTGATGATGCCTGCTTGGAGTTAGAATCTTGAATCTTCAACCACCCTAAACTGGACCCTTTGTGGCAGAACAAGCCAGGCAAGGACACCAGAGACAAAAGTTGAGGCCAGGGGAAGAGCTCCCCAAAACTTCTGAGTGCCCCTTTCTCCAGTCACCCATGTAAATAGCTCAGCAGAGTCCTCGTTGAATTTATTTCTAATTGGCGGGGGCTGCAGGCTGTAAGGAGCCCTGGGGCTGCCAGCTTCGCATAGTTGCTGCCTCTGGGGACCCTGAATTTGGAAACACTGCCTCCGAGGGAGACACAGGCATGGAGGAGGCTCTGGCTTTGACAGAGTCCCCCAAACAGGAAGCAAGGTAATACAAGAGACCATACGAGCACCTGGGGGTGCCACTGGGAAAAGAGGTCCCCTAACATTCTGGGCAGCTCAGCTGAGTCCCTTCTCACGCCCCTGAGGCCCAGGGAACATGAGGAAGGCCTGTTTACAACCTTCTAAGCCCTTCAGTTCTGACTTCGACAGAACCTTACCTTACACTCAAGAGAAGCAGAAACTCTGGGGCTCCCCCAGAGGGGACTCCAGAGAAGGGGATCACTGGAGTTCTCCCTCTTGATAACCATCAGAAGGAAACCAGCCCACGCCTAGCCACCAGAAAGTGTTTGTGGTTTTTTCAAAGCAGAGGCCAGGCATGACTCAGAGAATGACCTTGGACTCTGGTTGGGCCATGCCAGCGGATCACCAACAGATCTGGGTGACACAATCTTCATCGACCAGAGGCATGACCCTCAGCCACCCTCTCCGAGTCCCTCAGAGCACAGTGGTTCTGGAATGCTGCTCTTTGGTCAAAAGAGCTTTCTGAAGGAAAATCCTCCTCATTTCCCTTTAGAGAAATAGGCCATAGGATACCCAGCTAAAGGTTCAGGGCAAGGGCAATGGAGCCATGGGAACTAGAGCAGCAGTGGAGATGCACTGAGGAACAGCTCTGGGCTCTTCCAACACCTCTGGTTCTTTCCATTGGAACATCCATGGTAGCTTAATCACCCAAGACTCTAGTTCTGCTCTTGTTGTTGTTTGGTGAATCTGTAAAATGGGAATAATCGGCCCTGCTTATATAACTTAAATGGCTCTTACACAAACAAGCTGGGCAACCGCAAACTGAGGCTTCTGATAAAAATGACTAGCGGAACTCTTTACAGACATGACTCCGCTGCAGAGGGTGTCATTTGCACGATGGCCTGGGAAGGGTGTTTCCAGCACTGGGAACAGAGATAGAGAGCTGGATATACCTGTGCCCATTGAGCCTGGTCCCATCTTACATCCCCTCTCTCTGTACCAGTTAACAAACCGCTTCATCAAAGCACCGCGTGCAACAGCCAAAGTCCCCCCAATCACCTCTCCTGTCCCATCCCCTCTCAAACTCAGAGTCCTCCACTCACATCAAGGGCACCATGTTGTTCTGATTATGCATGATTTAGCAATAAAATGTTTATCTTACAACCCCCAAACACTCACATTTATTAAGTTATTATATGCTTAGATATTGCCAATCCATACATTAAATATTAAATATCTCCAGTTATCGGCAAGAATAATTTGAGATGGATGCTCTAATATTTTCCTACACACAGTGGAGACCTCTCTCCAGCACAAGAATGACATCTCCACAAGGACATCTCTTCTAGGCCCGAGCCCAGGGATGGGAATGTGAGTCATGGAGTCAGTTGCCCAACCGCTAAGGAAAGGCTAGGGACCCTCAAACAGTCTGGTCTTGGTAATTGATGACAAATTGTGTCCTGTGTCACATATTCTGGCAGGTTCTGGGTGACCTGACTTTTCCAGAAGTGGTAAAGCAGATGGGGAAAAGGCTGTGGCTCACAGCCAGGGTGAACTGGCCTATGCCCTCCTCCTGGTGGTATCACAGAGCCACTACAATCGCCCAAGAGGGACCCTTAAATGAGGCCTGGCTAAGCCTCCTGGGGGATGTTTCCTGGCACTGAGATAGCAGATGTCCGACTTGGAAGGGACACTCTGATCCAAGGCCTGGATTCATAGTTAGATGTGCAGGCTGTGGGTACCTGGAGCTCTCCAGGACATCTCAAGGCAGATGGAGAAAAGCTAAGTTAAAATTCACTGTATCGTGTTCTTCCCTTATTCCTAGACTACCACTGTTCCCCACAAAGGCACATGATCACTGCAAGAGCCACTCAATGGAGGGCTGAGTTGGGAACCCCAGATCAGAGAAATGTCATGACACAGGAAGGGCTATAGATACATACCACATACCCAAGACACATCTGGAGCGGAGCCATCATCCTTTCCAAACATGAAGGGTCAGCCAGCAAGTCTGCCAGGGCAAGGATTGGGGTTTCAAGGCAAAGAGAGCAGCTGGAACCCTGCAGGACCCTAAAGAATCTCCCAAACTTCAGCTCAGCCCTCCTGGTCCCACCATCCAAGCACTCGTTCTCAAAGCCACAGCCAGGGTTCCATGAGATGTGTCCAAACTATCATGTTCTCAGCTTCCAGGTAGCCTCAGAGCTGATGTCCTTGGCCCCAGGGGTACTATGAGAGTTTAGCATTCTGGGCATACTTGAACTTGATTCTAGGTCACGGGAGATGCTGATGCCCACCAACAACCTGACCACAGTATGAAATTCTGCCACCGAAGAAGTCCAGGGCTCCGGTTTCCTTCCTGGAAATCACTCTGTCCAGGGTATAACCTCTTCCCTTTCAATTCGCACCTCCAAGGCCCACTTCAATTCTGCCTATCTCTCTCAGGCTTAACCCCAATCCTGGGGCTCTGAACACTAACTACCGGGGCCTTGGAGCCTTTAGGGCCTGGTTCAAACTTTAACTAGGATTCCAGTTCTGACCGGCTTTTGTTGAGGCTGGGTCACCCACCTCAGTCCTTAGAACCGAGGAGCCTAGCAAACAGAGGCCCCAGATGACCCTTCAGTCAGCAGAGAGTTTCCAAGGAAAAGGGAAATGCAGAACTTAAAAACCCGCCAAACACCTGGAACCCTGTATACAATATACAAATGGCGGCTCAGTGCCCCAGCCACCAGTACATGGTCTTTGCAAGTGCAGGCAACCCATCTCAAGAACATCTGCCCCAGCAATGGCACACTCTCTACCTCCATCATCATCCAACCACTCAGAGGACACACTATCCCAAACCAACGCGACCCTGTAGGCCTGGCCTAGGAGGCAGCCTCAGCCAGCCACCATCTTGGCCACTACCCTCCCGCCTTTGTGTCGTCAGAGCCTGGTTGGGTGTGGCTGTCCATGGACCCTTCTGGATGAGTCTACGGTGTATGAAGAGCTACAGTATCAGAAAGGCTGCCCTTTGGAACAGAAATGGAACAGAAGGGAGGAAGGGATCTGGGGGTCGGGGGTCCTTTGGAGCATCTGGACTATGAATGGAAGCAAGACCCACACTTCTTCCCCGAAGTCTCGCAGCTCATTTCCTCCTCATATTAACAGGGTGGTCAAGAGGGTAGGGTTTCTTCCACTCAAAGTTCTGGATGGATACAGTCACCACAACTGGCACCTCAAAAGAATTGGGGCTACAAGGAAACAAACCTCGTCCGTCTAAAAACTCCACACAGAGTTCAGTGTCTGAGAAACATACCTTAGAACAGCCTGAGAAACTGTCTGTCTGTGCGCAGAATTTGTCCTGCTGCATGTCATCACCTAGAGCTCCAGGCTAACAGGCCAAGCCCCTCCTGACCCTATACCTCTAGAAACATGGCTGAAGGACACCTTCCCAGGCCACACGAAGGTTGGGCCCTCCCTTGCCCTGTGTTCCTCTCTGCCTTCGAGCACCCACCCCTTCCAGTAGGCCTTGGTTGGGAGCCTGGGATGTTGGGCAGACCAGTATTCAATGCTAGAATCAGATGCTAGGCCTGGGAAAGGCTACCTGTTCCCTTAATCTTCCATTTCTAAAGGGGCAAACTGGGAATGAGGGCATGTCCTTCCCTGGAAGAGCATGACTCCCCTCCCATCTTGAGATTCTCTTCCTCCGGACTGGGAGTCTGGGCCCTTGCGTTTAGTCAATACCAGACACACACGTAATAGGACACTGGGGGAAAGATGGGGTGAGAAGGGGTCATCCAACCCCTGGCCTCTGACCTCCCCCACCACTTACTCTGTGGTGTCAGGCAGATTTAGGAGAGTCCTGACAGCCTCCTAGAGCCCAGCACACGCCAAGGGGCTCCCGATCCACTCCCTGCTCTTATTGCCGCTGGCACTTTCCTGGGAGCCTCTAATGTCCAAAGGGAGCGAGAGGCCACCTGTGTCCCCTTCCAACAATGTCTCCAGGAAAGACCAATCCTACTCTCCCCCCTCGGAATTGCTTCCCCAGGCCTCCTTTTTAGAGGTGTGACATCTCTGTGTGACCAAAAAGAGCCTCTGTGATTGTGATCAACCCTGCCTCCCTGAGGGTTCCCAGGGATATGCACATCCATGGAGCGGAGAACAAGCAGACACAGCTCATCACCAACTCCCAAACTCTCCAACCCTTGGCACAAGCCAATTACCTGAAAAGCTCCAAGCCCAGCTCCAGAGCAGAAACCACTAAGCTTGCTCCATCCATCCCTCCACCCAGGGGCCCCCAGAGGGTGCACTGCCAGGTACCAGCTTCCCTGACAACCCCCCCTCAGACCTTGCCCCAGGCATCCTCAGATTTACTGGATGGGCACTGTGGCCTGTAAGGAGGAAGGGGCTTTTCCCTTTTCCTCCTTCCCCCTTGGTTGTCTATCTGGTCATCCTTGGCCAGGCTGGAGGTGGTAAGGAGTGAATAGTAGAGCTAAGATATGGTCAGGCTTGTCCCCTGGACCAGGAGTCAGGGACATCTCCTAGGGCTGTCCATTTCCCTCAAAGTGTAAGCTGCAAGAACCAAGAAGGCTGGTGGGCTCTGGACAGAGCAAGGACTGCAATTCCTTCAGGCTTTGTAGCCCTGAGGCAATGGCTGGAGCAAAGACAAGGTGGACACCGAGCGGGCAGTGTCCATAGCACACTGAGTCCCTTCTTGCTCTAGTCTGTCCCCAAGGAAAAGATCTACCCTAAATGCCTCCCTCAGAGCCTGGCCACCTTTCTACCCATCCTTTAGAAACCCTGGGACAAAAAGCAATGAGGTGTCCTCTGAACATCCCAGGGGCATCCACACCCTTGGGGGTGTGGGGGGGCGGCAGCAGCAGGGTAGGAGGGGTGGTGGTCACCTGGCTGATGGATGAAAGAAAGGCTATGCCGGCTCAGGGTGCCTGAGCTCTTCCTTTCTCTCCCTCCCAGGCCTCTGGTCCCTATCCCTACCAAAGAAACACAACAACAAGAAAAGAGCAGGCCACCACTGCCACCGCAGGTCCCACTCAGACGGGGCAAACCAGGCAAACGCCAAGCAGAGTTCAATTTTTGAAATAAACAGAATCACAGAATTGTAGAAGGGATCTCCTTCCCAAAACACGGGTCCTCCTCTCTTCTCCCTCCAGCAGCTGACTCAGAAATATCCTGGGCAATTAAAGAAGCCCAAGCCAGGAAAGGGTCTGTAGGCGCCCAGATCCAGATGAGGGTGGGAAAGGGGGGGAATATCTCGGAAATGCCCAAAATGGGGTTGGAGAGGGCGGCGGGGGGGAAAGGAAAAGCAAAGAGGTAGGCGTCCATGACGGCCTGAACACGTCCGAAGTCTCCTCGGGAGCAGCCAGCTCCCAACTTGTTTACTTATTGGCATGTTTTGCTGTCTTCAAAAGGAAAGAGTTAAAAAAAAAAATCTCAACTGGTTCCCAAGCAGTCCCTATCTGTCACCTTCCCTTCTCAGCTAAACATTGCCTCTGCCGCCGCTATCCGCCACCGCCTGTCAGGAAACCGAGCCGCCTCTACTTTATGCCACTTGAGCGTGGCCAAACTGTTGCTTACTGGGGGGCAAAGAACCCAATTCGCACCCTCGAAACGAGCCGGCAAGAGGGTGGAGACAGGGACAGGAGCTGGGCCCCGGGTGCCCTCCGCCCGGAAGGGTCCTCTCTAGGGAGAGGTACCCACCAGCATCATCCGAACACGCCTGGCTAGGGCAGGAGTCACCTGGAACACGCAGCCCTACAGCATCTCCCGAGCCAGGGCGAGCCTGACGCGCGCCCGGCAGGCTGCGAGCAGAGGCGAGCTGGGGAGCGCAGGGCCGGTTCCCGGGCCGCGGGCGGGCAAGAGGGAGACGCGGAGCTGGGGCGTGGAGTGGGGGGGTGGGCGGGTTGGGCAGCGGCCGCCTGACTTACATGGAAGTGATATTCCTTGAGATGTCCGTGATGTTGATGCTGGCGTTCCCATTGCTGTTCCCTGAATCCTGCCCTTCCAGGAGGGGGAAGAGGTTCCCATCGTCCGGCCGCCGGCAATTGATCTCAGTCTTGCTGCAGACACAATTTGCAGGGCAAGCCAGCACCGAGCCCACATAGTCCAGCCAGACGCTTCCCAGCAAGAAAATCCGCCAGAAACTACACTTGGCTGGGCAAAGAGAGACATCCATCTCCGATCGCTGCTTCTAAAAAAGAGGAGGAGGAGGAGAGGAGAGGGGGGTGGGGTGGGGGGAGTGGGGAAAGCAGGGGGGGAAGGAAACAAAGACGGCAAGGGAGGGGGAAGGGGGAGGGGGCCTCTGCCTTTGAAACGCCGAGCGATCAGATGCAAAATCCTTCAGCATCGGAAACCATCGCGGCCGCCGCCGCCGCCGGGTGGGAGCCGCGGGGAGCGCCTAGTGGCGCGGTCTGCCGGGCATGGTGGCCGGCTCGGCACTCGCCGGCTTGTGGGGTCCAGGAGCTCTGGAAACGAGGCGCACTCTCCGACTCCGAGACTTTGCAGGGTTGCAACAGCAGTCGGTGGGAAGGCAAAAAATAATAATAATAAAAGGGAAAAAAATGGTGCTAAAGTCACCAAGTCCCACCTCCTGGGCAGAATTAAAACGGGCACACCTGCAAAACACACTCGCACACACTCACATACACACGCTCGGAGCTGGAGGAAGGAGGAGGAGGAGGAAGATGCAGTCAGAGCTGCAGCAGCCGCCGCGAATGGCTCGCTACGCGCCTGCAGAAATGTACAAGTGCTCCGAGCCTTACGAAACGCACGGGTTATCGGAGCGTCTTCCTCGGCTCCCTCCCTCCCTCTTCCCCTCCCTCCTCCCCTCCCTCGTCGCGGCCTCCTCCCCCCCCACCCCCCGCCCGGGCTGGGAGAGGCATGAGAGCGGAATCTCCCCCTCCCTCCCCTCCCCACACCCCTTTCTCTCCCCGCCCGTCCTCTCCCTCCTGCTTCCCCACCCACCCACCCACTCGCCGGCTCTCAGCTCTCGCCGGTACCGCCACCCGTAACCGCGCCGCTGCCCGCCCGCCCCACACCTAGCGGCCCCGCGACCGCTCGCCGCAGCCGAGGGGAAACCAAGACGGAAGGGAAAAAGTTGCAGTTGGGATTCCGAGGGTCGGCGCTGGGGAGGGAGAGTTGGCAAGCTGGATGCGCGACACGAAAGGCCTGCTCCCTTCCACTTTTTGGCCCTTGTGCTGCCCGGTTTTGCTGCAATCTCCTCCGCGGGAGGAAGCGAAATGAGCGCGGCCGAGGTGACCCGGGGTGCTCCCCAGCCTGGGTGAGGGGCGCAGGCTCGCGGACAGTGACGGGGAACAGGAGCGCACAGGAACCCGAGAGGGGCAGCCAGGGACGCTGGCCACAGATGTGCCTAGACCTGAATGACACTCATTTGGGTAATCGAGAGTCCGGGGAGCTGGGCTTGGCTTGGGAGGGGACTGCAGGACCTGGCACGCTGGGTGCCCCCATGCCCATTGCTCTTTCTTGGCGGTGCCTTCTGGGTTCCGCCTTGGGCAAGAAGGGAGCGGAGAAGGAAGGAATGGGAGAAAAGGAGTGCCTGCAAGACTGCGCTGGAGAACCGAGGTGGCCCTGGGCGAGAGACGCAAGCGAAAGAAACGTTCGGGAAATTGAGATGCAAAAGGCATTTTTTGGCAAGCGCCACGCCAGCGCCGTCAGAGGTCGGCTTCTTAGGCTCAGCCCTCGGGTGCGCTGAGCTGGCAGCCGGGTGAGGGGGCGGGAGGGCTGTTTTCTCCGGATTTGGGGGGCACAGAACCTCCCTCTTTCCCTCCCCCCAACACCCCTTCCTGGTAGGGGCGCAAAACAGGTGCAGCCTTCGAGGCAAGTTTAGACCCGGTCGGGAGAGAAGTATATTCCCCGCTTTTAGTCTTGATAGGATTTTTAAAAATAAAATATAAAATATAAATATGTCAAACGGGAGCTGTTTCCTGAGAAAATCTGAGATTTGGCTGTGGGAAAGGAGAAGAAAGGGTTAGGGGAGTCCGAGCAGGCAGACACACTACAGCATTCACACTCAGAAGAAAGCGGCGCTCTCCTCCCCAAGCTTGGGTGAGGGCAGGCGAGGAAGCAAAATGCATTGAATTCAACCGCATCCAGGATCTGAAAGGATTCTCCCCCGCCCCCCTGTGGATTCCGATGCAGGTCATGCAACTTGCAGGCAAGATGGGGGAAGGGGTATTGCTGTGCCACCAGCCTGCCCCTGGTGCCCCAGGCCGACAGACCCGATGTCTTGCCGTGGCACTTTTTGCAGGGAGTAAACTTGGATGAAGGGGGTGGGAGAAAAGAACATGCCTATAAAAGGCAGTTTCCCGACTTCCCATTACATTCTGCCTTCCTTTGGCCTCAAAGAGACTTTTACACCCTGTCGCCATGATGGCCTTGTCCCCAGAATGGCATTTTGCCCTCCCGCCAGCAGGAGGGGACAGAGTGGAGACAGCCTTAGACTCTCAAACCAATTCCTACTGGCCCCAGGCCAGTCCCTGGTGTCCTTGTCCACTGGGAATATCCCTGACACTTCAAATGCCATTCTGAGTGACTTTGGGGTTCTCTGGGAAGCACAGAGACTAAGGGGTAGCCAACACACTGGAGCGTGGCCTCTATCTGAAGGGGGAGCATTTCTCAGAACACCCAAGGTGAGACAGAGTAGCAACTGCCAAGTGGGTTGAACAGTTCTAGGAGTAAAACATTGTTGTATCTTAAAGTGTGTCCTGCCCGTTTTTTGTTGTTTTTTTTCTTAAGCCAGAGATGATATTTTAACACTTCCTGAAAAGAATAAGTCAGGATTAAAAAAAAAAAACTTTAGAAACCTCATCAGAAACGGAAGATTCAGGCTGTGAAGTAAGGGACCATGATGGGACAAGAGGTCTTTCCTTCTTGACAGTGGGTGAGATTAAGGTAGGGTGCTAGAGTCTTACAAGAGCTTTGAGCCTGCTCAGGAAGTAATACTTAAAACGAAGACGGCTCTTTACCATGTAGATAGACTGCTAGTGGAAAGAGCAGGGTTCTACTATGACCCTGGACAAACGTACTTACACTCTGGGCCTCAACTTTCACATCCATGAAATAACCACATTGAACCAATTCTTTGCTCTCCTCTAACTGGTGGCATCCACAGTCCTTGAAATCTTGTGATAATACGGCTCCTTAGGCCCCACCAGAGACTCTGTAAAGGAAACATTTTAAGAAGTTCCCCGGGTGATTGACAGGTATGGGAGGGGTAGCTTCAGAGCCCCTCCAGCTTGAATCATCTCTGCTTCTACATGAACCTTGGGTGAAGGGGCACTGGAAAGGAAGAGGGATTGCTTGTGGGCTCACAGTAGCATCCAGTCAGAATAAAATGAGCTGAGTATATCAGTTGCTTGCAAAAACAGAACTTTGGGGCTGGTGAGATGGCTCTCATCAATAAAGTGCTGACCACACAAGCATAAAGACTCAACATTTATGGGTTTTTTTTTTTAAAAAAAAAAAGAATGGATTTAGCACCTCTGGGGAGGGTAGAGACAAGAGGATCTCTGGCAACTGATAACCAGCAAGATTCAGAGAGACCCTGTCTCAAAAAAATAAGGTAGGGATGATCAAGGAAAGGATGAGACATCAACTTCTGGACTCCACATGCACCTACACACTTGTACACGCACTGAAATATGTACACACACAGACCTTTGAGCTTTCACTGCCATTGCAGCTCTGACAGCCCACAGAAAGCCAGGCAAAGAAAGCCAGAGTTGGGCGAGAGAATAGGATGTCTGGCATAGTCACCGTCCTCTCAGCCAACAGGTATCCAGAGCATTTGGAGTATCTTATCATCTTGCTAAAAATGTCCTGGTTGACAAGGAAGGATGACTTGTCATATCAGACTGAATTCCCAGTATGTGGCCTCTGTGTCTTGGAGATGTGACTCATCTCAGCAGCCAGACAATCAGGCTAATCTGTCCCCATCTTCTCTGCTGCCAGATGGAGTTTCCTAAATGAGGAAGCTCACCAGTGCACCCCCCCACCCCGCTGACCAAGAAGAGACAAGAAGGAACAAAGTTTGTTTGTTTGTTTCCCTGTGCAGAATACAAAGCTCTAGAAAGGTTTTACATCAAGGCAGATGCAAGGGTTTAAAGGAGATAGCATGGGTTTCCAAGGCTCCAAGGAAGCCTTCAAACACACAGGCCAGACAGGATTGCCTAGCGGGGCAAAGCGGTTCCGCTTTCCGTGTGGCTGCAGAAATCAAACACATGGCTCTGTCTTGAAGGAAACTGCCTCAGATGTATGAATGTCTGAAACTTCTGCTTGACGGCCAAGGAGGGATTCACAGTGTCTCAAAATCCCTGCAACCTGGGAAGGGAATAGAAATCTGAGAAGCAAAAGAGATGCCATGCTGACCTCAGCAACCACTGCACTCCAGGACTTCCACCCACTGCAGACACCTACGCCCTACTGGTCACCCTTTTCACCCTTTCCAATGAGCCCATACTTCTGGGTCAGCGGCTATGTTTCTGGGATGCAGCAGACCCTAAGTACTGTGGATCCACCCACCATGTCTCACTCCTACAACATCAGTCTGCATCGGGGAGCGTTGCTGCGTAACTTTCTAGCTTGAGCAGATTTAGGACCTCGTTTCTAAGTGGGAGCTGGGAAAGGAGCTGTGGTCCTGAGTGGCAACTGTGAGCTGGCTAGAGTCCCTTCATGAGGAGCACCTGAGAAGACAGTGGGAGGCGGGACTCTGAAGAACTTGCTATTCCAAGGAGCTGTGTGGAAGTAACTGAGCTCGTCTTGTGCTAGAAGAGAGCAGCTCAAGGTGCCAGTGCCAAGAGGCCTGAGTGGAGGTTAAGAACATGCAATGCTATCCATAAGGTCAGAGGCCAAGGAAAGGATTTCAGCGTGCCCGGATGCTAAAGACAAACCCGTGAAAGTGGATAAATTGAGCATCAGAGTCACCCCCACAGAGCAGGAAAATTTAAGCACAGGACACTGATTCAAGTTCCAAGATCTTGGACAGACATCTACTGTGAGGTTGGAGCTACCTGCCAATCAGGTGGGGAGTGCCCTTGTCTCTTGTTCCTCTCCATTACAGAAGATTCCTCAATAGGTTTCATGATTCTCCTACTGAAGCCTGGGTGAGCCTGCACTACTAATCTGCCTACCCTGAAGATCAGACCAACAGCCTATCTTGGCTATAACAGACTTCCCACATCATCCTAAGCCATTCCACTCGGTACAGGAATTCCCTCAGCAGCATACTTCCGATCCCAGACCACCCCAGCTTGGCTCTGGACATCCTCAGGGACAGGAAGTTCAGTATCACCTAAAATCTCACATCCCACTTGGTTTCAAGCAACCATATTCCTTGGATGTTCTTCATTTTGAAATGACAAAGCCAGCCTCTCTATAGCTTCCATTCAGGTACTGATGCTGAACCCACCATCTTTTCTATAGACATAGGGCTGACTGCCTCCCTGCTACCTCTTATCTGAGTAGAGTACCTCAGTTTTCCCTATACTTCAGAATTACATTTTCTAGATCTTCCCCACAGCTCTCTAGATCTCTGAATGTGGCAAGGCATCCAAGTTCTTCAATGACATTAAGTCCCACAGGCTTCAAGAGATCTAACTCTGGGGTCCTAATTAGTGAAAATCTATAGAGAGTGAATACAGCATCATGTCAGTGAATGAGAATAGAACTTACCTCCCATAAGTGCCTGGGCCATAGGCTCTATGCCTCAGTTCCCACTTCTGTAACAGTCTTTAACTCACAAGGTGGTCATGAGATAATGCAATAAAAATCCTTGAACAGTGCCTTCCCTACAGCACACTGTGCTGGCTTTGCCATGGCCCTTTGAGAGTTCCTACAGACTTTACTCTCCCAGCCCAGAAGCTTTGGTAGCTGTGACCCATTGATGGTGGAACCCACCGCCTCCCCAAAGCTCATCTCATTTACAGTGGCACAGAAGTTCCTGGCAAGCCTGTGGACCCCCACTGGATGCTGGCAACACCCATGATGGCCTGCAATTCTCCTCCTAAACCATAAAATTATATGCCACTAGAGGGCATCTGACAAGTCCCGGATTCTTAGGGAAGTCGGCACAGTACACAGGGTCACATCTCCCCCTGAACAACAACTCCTTCATCCTGTCCCATGCCAGCTGTCACCTCTTCTTTGCTCTATCTGAGTAGGGGAGGCGCCGTTGGTCTCTACTGTAGAAGGCATCCCTTGCTGAGTCACTAGAAGCTGGGAACATCTGGGTGAGACTGAGAATTCAATGCAGCAGAGTGATGAGGGGCTGCCCATGAGAGTAGCTGCCACCAGCCAGGGTGTCATTGTGGTAGCGCTAGATCCTGCCCTGCCCCGGCAGAAAAGGAAATGCTTACACAGACAGCAACAGGTGGACGAAGCTGGTGGGTGGGGCAGGAAAGAAGCCACTCCCACTTAGTGTTCTGCTTCTCACGAAGTAAAATCAAAAGCCAAAGGAGTGAGATTCCCAGAAGAGGCTATGGCAAATCCCTGAAAGGAAATGGTGGGAATAAAGAGGCTCGGGGACTACACCCAGCCCCCAGGGTGCACCCACACCCATTCTGTACTATAGACCTGCTGCCCTCCTAGGAGCAGCCAGCAATTTACCCCTTCATTGATCCAATTCAAGGGCATCCAGTGGTATAAAGCCTCCAGTCTTCAGAGGAGGGAGCCGAGACTGGCAAGGAGAAAAAAATAAAAGTCTGGGTGCCCTTCTGATCCCTGAAAGAATAATCTTTCTATTCCGGACTTGAAAATGTCAGTTTCCTGGGGTTCACAATCTTGCCAAAGTCTCTGTACCCATTGGCCAACCACCTCAAAGTAGTGCTGAGGGGACTCTGCAGGTGTGCATAAGTGGACGATTGCTCGATACCCCTACACTTCTCGGTCTCTCCATACACCTGTAAGGGGTTTGTGTCTATGTCCTCTGGATATTAAGTATCAGGAGTGACCAGACCTGTGGCTCCCTATGTCTTCTCAGGGCTCACGTTGATGTTACCCCCAAAAAGGACATTTGGGAAGGGGGTGATGGAATGAAAACTTTAATTTCCCGAGCCTCAGGTAGGTCTACAGAAGTTAGGAACTGAGAAAAAGCAGAATGCCTTGACCTCACCTCTTTCCCATCCTAGAATGACGGACTTCACATGGCTAAATGAAGGGATTTCGGGAATCAGAGAGCTCAGAGGCTCTGTTCTCAGAATCAGGAGAAGGCTGGCAAGAGAAGCTTCCAGAACAGTACCCTTGGTCACTTCCTGGCTGGTCCTGGGTCACAGCCCAGGTGCAGCATCCCTACCACAGTGACCTCATCCTGCAAACCGCCAAAGCTTTCTTCTGAGCCATGCCTCCCAGTTCAACCCTCCCCCCAGCTCCTGGGGCCCTCACTGTACCCTGCTGTGCTTCTCTGCCAACGCTACCCACTGCTGCCTAGCTCCCGGGCTCCTGCTCTGCCATCACCACCTCCCACAACTGACCTTCTCTGCACCTGCTCCCCACTGAGAAGTCTGGATCACACCTTCCCCCTGACCTGGCCCTGAGCCTTTGGCTCAGACTATAGAACACGGGCTTTCGGGGCCAGCTCTATACTAATCCGCTCATTTAGCCTTGAGAACATATTGGGCCTTGTCACCCTGAGCATGCAACTTTGCTTCTCTGATCTGACACTTCTCTCTCTGTAACATGGGGGAACCACTGATCAGAACGATCAATATGTTAACATATGAAAATAACCTGGGAATGATCAGCACTACCCACATTACAATCATAAATCCCAGTTTACAGCCCATGGACAACTAAGACCTCTGCCCATTCCGTTAGCATTGTTGCTCCTTGACCACTTCTCGTTTATTCATTTGCCAGATGATTTCTCTGGCACGGAAAGTCAAGGAAAAGGCTTCCATCCACACCCAGCATCACCCCTCTTTCTTCCGAGGAGCCTGTGTGCAGCCATAGGCAGCTCTTGAACCTGCTGGCTCATGACCTGGCCCCCTTCCCACCTGATGAGTAGGCCCTGGCTGCCATTCACAGGTACTTTCTTGCAGTGTAGTATGACTGCATGACTCAGAATCCCACACATCAAAGCCCTCTCGCCCCTTCTTTCTCCTACTTTGTGTGGCCCCCATACCAGGGTATTCCACAAAGGCCCTTTCTCCTACTGTAAACCACCCTGGCTTCTGTCACTACCGCAGAAAAGGAATCCACGCACTCTGAGTACTATAGAGATGACACCCAAGGTCTTCCGGCTTAGAAAGAAAGATTCCAGATATTTGCCAACAGATCTGGAACTCAAAAATATGAACACACCGGATCTGCTCTAATTTTCTCTCAGCACTGACAATTACTAGGAGCCGCGTACACACTTTTAAGTAGTTATCATGAGCAAATGGGGGGGAAAATCAACCTTATTTGCTGAGACACCAGTGTGGGAATTAGGGGAAGCTTCATATTGGGAGGAGGGGGCAGCTCCAGCCATGCTTGCCTTTGGAACGAAGAGACAGCTCCCTCCCACAGACTTTCTGCTGCGTCCTCCACCCCCTCCCCAGCCTACAGCGCCAGCTGCACTGCCTGGGAACCAGGGAACAAAAAGCCCAGCCCAGGGAGTTCCGGGATGGGGGTGGGGAAGGGAGAGAAGGTGGCAGTTGGAGAAGGTGTGAACCGGCCCTGCTGAGCTCTGGCTGGAGCCTGGTCAGTTCCCAGGGTCGCTGGTGGATGCGTAGTTTGAGGAGGAGGTCATAGATACCCAGTCTGGAAACATACTCTGCAGGCACCATGGGTTCATCCAACAAGTGGAAGCCGGGTGACACTCTAGAGCTGGGGATACTGCAAGCTCCTCTTGATACCCTCTCCCAGGTCTCAAGAACAAGAATCAGCCTCAGGACTCAAGAAAGATGGGCCAGGAGTATTTCCCCAGTGTCCCAGTGCCCTCTGACAGACACTTTCTCTGTTTCCCTTGACAAAAGCTACCTTCCCCCTGTCCAGTCTCTGTTGGAGGAACAGGGAGGCGCATATCCAAACAGCCCTACCCGCAGAGAGCTACTAACTTGCATGCAGAGTTCATAGTTTCCCTGGGGCTCACTGCTCTGCTGAGTTGTATAGAGCAGGGTCATCCAGGGATGACTTGGGCCATAGCAAGTCATTCCTATGATCCTGAGGCCTCAGATATGGAGACGACAGTGACAAAGAACTTGATGACAATTGTAACCACAAAGAAGTGTCAGACTTCTGTGCACAACATTTCCTTTTACTCCTTATGTGCACGACATCACTGAATCCACATAAATGGTTGGCTTTATGGATAATAACGCAGATTCAGAGAGATCCAGTCACTTGTCTAGAGTCACACAGCTGGTGTGCCATCAGAGGAATCTGTAGCCTTGGTCTTTCTAGACAGTAGAATCACTTCCTATATTAAACTGCCCCCTAGTGAGGTAGGAAGGAAAAGGGTCATGGTCTTGCTTTTTAGGGGTGCTGTCCCTGTACCCCCACAGTGAGTATATTGCTAGGGGAAAGAAAAGGTAGGAGGAGAGATGGGGAGACGTGGCTGTGATCTCTAAACGGAACCAGAGCCAGTGTAGGCTTCAGCCAGGAACACAAGCTAGCCAGTCCAAAGATTTTCCATGGGTGGGTCTTCCTTAGTGCCTCAGCAAGTCCTTCCCAAGATTCCAGCAGTCCAGCTTGCTCTCAGCCAAGGGCAAGGATTGTTGAAGTGGCCCTGGCACAGCAGCCACATCGAATATCCTACCCGAGCCTCTGTAATAAACAAATCAATAATGAAGAGAGGAGGCGCATTAGCCTTTGAACAGGTTCCAGAGAGAGCTTATTTTTGATCTTACTCGAGGTGAACAAGTGTGTGCTTAAAGCCCGGGGGGGGGGGAGCGCTATGGGCAGTGACAGAGAGATGGTGAATATAGGGATGGGAGGGAGCGATTGCAACACCTGTGGCCCCATGGGGCATGTCCTGAGGGTGCTGGGAGCCTCCAGTCATAGGGCGGTCTGAAGAGCGGAGCAGGACAGGTGAACACGGGAGAACAGGTATGTAGGAGGCTGTGGGCGTGAGCAGGGGCACCCACAGGGGGCTGGGTGTCCATTGGTAGGTGCAGGTTAGGGAGGAAGATGCAGGCAGAGAGGTGTGCAAGAGGCATGCAGGGTGAAGAGACCGTGACCAGCGAAGTGCAATCGCTTTCATTGTCGGCTTGTCTGGGTTGGGAATCTTCCAGACAACACGCCTCTGGGCATGTCTGTAGAAGCTTTTCTAGAGAGATTTAACTGAGGAGGAAAGAGCCACCCTGAATTGGGGCAGCGCCATCCCATGGGCCGGAAGTCCGGAATTAACAAGAATCAAAACAAGAGGAAGTCAGCAGAACACTCATCATAGTCCACTTCTTGGTTATGGACACAGCGTGAGCAGCCACCTCATGCCCAGTGCCGTGTCCTCCCCACCATTGTGGACAAAGCGTGAGCAGCCACCTTACATACCCACGGCCATGTCCTCCCCACCACTGTAGACAAAGTGTGAGCAGCCAACTCATGCCCAGTGCCATGTCCTCCCTACCATTGTGGACCCAGCATGAGCAGCCACCTCATGCCACGGCCATATCTTCCCCACCATTGTGGACAATATCGGCCCAATCCACCAAAATAAATCATTAGTTCCTTCCTAAATTGCTTTTTTCAAGCATTTTATCACAGCAGAAAAAAGATTAACCAATACAAGGGGCAAAAACGTGCTTAGGAAAGGCTGTCAGGGTCAGGGAAAATTCATTTCCCTGAGAGAGACTAACCCATTAACTGGTACAAGGATTACCGAACAGAACATTTAAATACCAACCCCACTTCCTTGGCATCCACTTTTCTCATCCCCACCCCCACCCTCTTCAACTTCAAAGCACTGGTATTCCCAGTCCCGAAACTCCAAAAAGAGCCACGAAAGTATTAAAGCTTTCTAAGAGGCCAATTTATTACAAGCCCCATCTGCCCACACACATATCAAAAATAATGGGAATAATATTATTACAGATCTCATAATTACACAACAGTAACAATTCAGAGGGCTTAGAGATTATTCGAACCCTATGGTTCTCAGACTGTTCCAACCAGAAGCCTCCAAGGGTTGGAAAGGACATAGGGGTTAGGGAGGGGCTGCAGAAGGCATGGAATATCTTTAAAGCTTCACATTTTTTTTAGGTGTATAGAAGTGTTTCCTTCCACTGCACAAGATGATCATCTATGTTTCGACCTAACATAATGTTCTGAAGCCTCTTCATAGGACAAAGCGGGATCCCCGAAAGTTGTAAGCCACGTTAAGGATTCTGACACCTTTGAAGAACTCTGGGGAACCGCCACAAATTCCTCAGTGGAAACGGACCGATTTCAGAGTGTGTTCAGTTCAAACTTCTCCTTCTCCATCCCTGTCATGTTTATAGGCCCAAGATGACTCAGTGATGTCAGGGAGGACCTGAACTGAAGCCTTCTTTCTATTCCGGCATCCCTCCTACCTAATAAAAAGAGAAGTAACAGAGCCTAGCTAGGGTTTTTAGAACCTCGTGTCCCCAGCCCTCCCAGCTCCTCCCAGACCACATAACCTCCCTCCTCAAATGGAAAGCCACCTTTTATTTAAAAAAAAAAAAGCCTCATTACACGACAGATTTCTATGACATCATCTCTCTAAGTATCTCTTTCCAAGGAACACAAAATTCTCCACCACGACCTCACCCAAGCCTTACAAGAATTTGCCCAGAATTCAGCAGAGTACAGCACTTTTGACTGTTGATTGGATTTCTATTTAGCCTGCTTCTCTCCTAAATGGACCTGCAGGTGTGACCGATCCACTGCACAGCTGGGAATAATGGGGAGGGCGGGGATTTCTCAGGGCCAGGTGATAAGCTGAGTCCGGAACGAGATAGGATCTTGGGTCACGTGGTACTGTCTAAAGGAGGCCAGGTTTTGCCCACCTGGCCTCTCTGGACTGTGCTTCTCCTCTGACACAGCTGGCTCCACCAGCTTGCCTGGACTGTGAGAAAGTGTGTCTGGGCTGAACTGGGCAGGGACTGGCCGGGCTTGGGTCAGGCTGATCTGGGTTGAGGCGGGGCAAGGTTGGATGGGCAAAGGTTCGGAGTGTGCCCTGCTGAGCTCAGGAGTTTGAAAGGCGTCTAAAAATACCAAGCACGTATTTTGGGGAGGGGAGGGGCTGATTCAGCTGACCTTTCCTTAGGATGGCCAATTTGCTGACTGCGTGCTGAGGACCAATGGGCAGAACAGCCTTCCGTTTCCCTCCAGCTGACTCCAGAGCTGCACTGAGGCAGGATGGGACCATTCTTTCAGTTTCAACATCTCCCCTCTCAGAAGGATCCAGTGAGGGTGGAAAGGGAGCATCCTTTCCTGTAACAGCCCAGGCAACTACAAAGGCCAAGCAAAACTGAGACTGAAGGGCTAGGAATGCGGCTCAATCGGTACAATACCTGCCTGGCATGCATGAGACCCTAGGTTCAAACCTGCACTGCACAAATCAGGAGTGGTGGCACTTTCCTGTATCCCTGCAATCCCTGCACTTGGGCAACAGAGGCTAGAAGATCAACCTCAAGATCTTCCTCAACCACATAGTGAGTTCCTGTTAAAAAAATCTGGTTGAGTCTACTGACTCAGCATGGGAGACCAGAAGACCATTGCCCTTGACTCGAAAGGGAGAGACTTATTGTCACTGGGAACAGCCAAGAGGGTTGTAGCCTTCTTCATTCATTCATTCATTTCTTTCATTAATTCCTTCATCCGCTAGGCTCCTCATCCTGTGCCAGCCACCTCAGGTTAAGGCCCTGGTAACTAAGTCTGCTCACATATGGATGGCATATTTCTTAGCTGTAACATAACCAGCTTTAGCTGTAAAAGTTAGCTCATGCCAGTAAACCACTTGGAGCACCACGGAAGCTGAGGTTAACCCAGGCTACATAGTGAGCTCGAGGCTGGCCTAAATTAAAGTGTAAGAGTCTGTCTATAACTAATTAAATATCCAGGATTAAGCTGGGGGGATTTTGAAGGTTACTCCCTTCTGAGATATTCAAGTTTGCCAGGCAATGTCTACAATGAAGGACTACATTGCCTTCCTCCTGAGAGCTCGTGATACCACTTGGTTTCCCTGCTGACTCTCTTACCGCCAGCTTTGTTTCCTGTAAGTCCACAGAAAGAAGACAAGGAGCAGCCCCCCATTGCATGTAGTCCCACCCTGGAAGCCTACCATCATAGGAAGAAAACCCTGGGACCCACCTATCTGCTAGTCTCTGTTTCAAACCCATGGCCAAGTTGACCAGGGAGGACAAAGATGGCCACGCACAGGCACCATAGCAAATGCTGGCCCATTCTCACACGGCTCTGCAGCTCCCATCAGTCCAATCCATCAACCACTTTGGCTTTACAGAGCCTGTCTTCTGTAGACAGGCGTGAAGCCTGGCTGGGGCAGGACGGCTGCCCAGAGAGGATGGAAATGAGGGCTGACAGTTCCTGATTTATGCCCTTCTTGTTCTGGAAGGAAGACACAGAAGCAATATGAAAAGCTAGCAGCATTCAAGGAGGCGCAATGAGGGGCATCATACCACCAAGCCACCCACCACTTCCTAGTCGAAGCTCTCGGCCTCCTCAGAAGTCCCAGAGACCCTCCTTTCACCCACAACTGAGAGAGAGTGGAAGCGTGGACAGCTCGGAACAAGGACAACTCAGTCCTTGCTGATGGGGGTAGAGCGCCAAGAGACTCCAGTTCCTGTGTGGCGAAGCCTCTATTGTCACCCATCTTTCCTAGATGGAGAACAAGATACTTGGAGAGGTTTAGCTGCTTGTCTGAGGTTACACAGCAAGAAGGGTCTGTTAGATCTCAAAGTTCCACGTCAAAAATGGCCTTGGAGCAACGGGATCCACCAGAGGCAAAGGGAGGAGAGAAGAACCTCTGGTGTCAAATTTAAAAAGCAAGTAGAGGGATGGGGACATGGTCCAGAGGCACAGTGTTTGCCATATGTGATGGAGTCCTAAGTTTGATCCCCAGAACACATATTTTAAAAAAAAGCTAGACATGATAAAACAAGCTTGGAATCTCAGATACCTGGGGCTCATTGTCCAGGCAGTCAACCTAGTGCCAGGCTAATGGATGATTGTCTTTAAAAGAGAGAGGTAGAGGTTCCTGAAAAACAGCACCTAAATTTGAGCTTGATATCTATATACATGTGCACACAAATATACACTTAGCCTCTCCTATACGCATACACATATGCATGCATCCACATACACATATGTAAACACACACAGAGAGAGAGAACAATGAGGATGAGAAAGAGAGATGAGAAACAGAAAGAATGATGGGTGATGCCAAAGAAGAATAGAGAGGAGAGACAGGCAGGGAGGAGCATGAGGAAGAAAGACCCAATCAAGCAGAGAGGAGGATGCAGGAGGACCTGGGAGATGCTCCTCCTGGGCCAAGATGCCAGAATGAACTTTCTGCTCTATGGCTATGGAGAAGCAGACTCTTTCCCAAACAGAGAACAGAAGAGCCAACTCCAGCCTTGGCCCTGGCCTGGGGCTCAGCTGCTCCCAGCCTGGAAGTGGAGGGGAGCCAATGGCTGTAGCCTCTCTTGGGCCAAGCCAGGACTGCCTCCTCCAGGCGTGGAAAGGACAAGGCTGTTCTGAAGGGGGAAGGCTGGTCCAACTTCTTGTGAAAGAAGGAAAATGAAATGACAGCAAGAGGTAGAAGTCCTGGAGACTGACATTTTGTCAAAACGTGGCTGGAATCCCTGGCTCTCTCCTGCTTTAAAACCACTCGGACTTCCAACCTGAGCCCCAGTGCCCATGCCAGAACTTTTCAGGATCCAGATTTACTCCCTTTAACAGCCTTCCCTGCCAACAGGCTAACCCTTGTGCAAAACACCTGGATCCTAGCCTCTCGTGTCCCCTCTGTCCTCACCTTCATACGTCTTTGCGCTAGGGTCCCACAGCTGCCACTTCTCAGAGTCCCACCTCTGAAAGAGCTCAGGCTATCTCATGTCCCTGGCAAGTACTCCCCCATCCTGGGCTCTCCTGCCAGCCTCTCTATAGTCTGGGCTTTCCAGAACTTAGGATCTGTAGTGTATGTTTCTGCCTCTTACCCTTCAAGAAATGCTAGTTTCTTGACGCTGCATTTCCACGGAGCACAGAACCCAGCACTATCTCCATGAAATAGGTGTGTCTAACTCATAGACATTGCATAAAACCAGGAAAGACCATTTCCTATTCTTTCCCTTCCCACCCCCGACTTCCTTCCAAGAGAAGTCTTTCTTTGGGTCCCCGGGATAGAACTTGCAAAACAAGCAGGGTGGTCTTTGGATCCAATCTTCAAGTGAAGGCCTGTGTGGCAGAGCGTTTCCTGTCTTGGGATGTCACTGACAATGGGAATCTACTAAGCTCAATGTTAATTTTATCTATCCTCGAGGAAAGGATGTGCCTTAGGTACCTAGAGACCACAAGAGTGTTTATAGAGAATGCAGGCTCATCCTGACATATGGCAGCTCCCCCTCTTCCTCCTCCTCCTCTGTCCTTCTGTGGACAGTCCAGGGTCCTGGACTTCACTGCAGAATAAACAGACAGGAAGTGCCAGATTAATTTAGAGATTGGTAAGAAATTCCAGAGGAAATGAACAGTTGTCAGATGAGAAAAGGAGAGCAAACTCATCCCAAAGAGATGACGAAATTCCTTAGTGTTGGTCTCTGGGAGGGCATTATACCCAGTGCTGAGATATCACACAGAGTATCAGTCCTCAACATGTGCCTTTATCTTAGGGTGGACCGCAAGGCCAGCCAGGAGCAAGGGGAGAGAAAGATGAGACCCTAGATAAAGTAACCAACTTGTCCTGGTTTGCCCATTACTTTCCATATTTTAGTATTAAAAGTCCCACATCCAGGACCCACATCATTGTGGACCAATGATAGCCCAAATCTCTGTACCCTCTGGTTGTTGGGACCTCAGACTGCAATAGGAGAGGATGATTTCCACCAATGGTCGCCTGTCTGCAGGTATCCATGCTGACTGAGTCTTGGAGAGGTTGTTTGACTGCTCAAGGTGATCTAGCTACACAGAAAGCCTGCATTCTTCTTGGGAAAGGATTAGGAGGAAACATAGCCGGATCCTTCTGTGGGCGAGCACTGGAGTTCTGCTGCCGGCCTTGCTCTTAATCAGAGGCCTAAGGGAATCCAGCTTCATTAGCAGTTGGCGCTCAGTGAAGAGCTTAGGTACAGCCCCATAGGGCCAGTGGGAGAGGCAGGGCTATGAGGCTGCTGACCCTAACAGCTGTTTGAGTTTGCAGCTAAGTGGCCCCTAGGAAGATCCAGTGCACAGAAGATGGAGAGACCCTTGCTCTTGGTCTGTGAGGCTGGGAAGGAAACGTGGGAACTTCAAATCCATCCTCTACCCCCCATCTTGGACTTGCAGATCTCCGGGGAGCTCACCACATGGCGTCTGCTCGGTGTTCATCTTGTCATGAGTGGAGTTGCTCCAGGTCTTGTTTTCTCCAGAATAATGAGCTTGCTCTCTTCAACGGCTTCTCATGTGAGCTGGTCGTGAATCCCCTTGGTGTTGATTTCAGCACGTCAAGTCGTTTGAAGGACAGCTCGGAAGCTGGGAGATAGCAGTAGAGATTGGAGATAAACAGAGGCAGAAGGAGGCAGGTGAAGGTTTCAGTGTGTGCTACTACTCATAAATCCCAAAGAAGTTCTCTAGAACATTCCAAGAGTGGGTGACCAGAGCAGCCCAGAGCTCCGCTCGTACCCTGAGCTCCCGTCACTCATTTATATTTGTGGTGCTCTGCAGTGCTCTGCTCTCACGGTTGAAGCAAGCCCTGGAGTCTTTGCATGGCAAGCTCTGAAGGCCACCCCCCCCCCCACAGCTGGCTTTCTGCAGAACTTTGCGCTTGTCCCAGCTACACCGTGCTTTGCTGATTCATCTCTCCACTCTATTGGACTCCAGATGTTTGGGGATCACACACATTACCTGGCTCTTTCCCGCTTCGGTCAGCCACAATTATTCTTACCCTTCCTCCTCCAAGCCCACAGTAAAATGACGCACTCTGCAGAGTTTGAGTCTTGGCCCAAGGAAAACACCAGCAAAGCCATTTTAACCCTTGTTTGTGTGCCTGCTTAGATCATATCCCCTTCATTCTACAGTGGCTATGTGCAACGAGACCCACCAGCCCAGATTGTTCCTGCCAGACAGAACTGTTTTTCCGTTTTCTCACTGACCAAATCCAAAAGTCCCCCCGTTTTTCCCAAGTCCTGAGGGCCTGCGGAGCTAAGCCAACATCCCAGAGCTCCACCACCAGACACCACACCTCTTTTGTGTAGCCCAAGGAGGCGTATTTATACACAGGAGATTTGGGGGGCTAGAAAGATGTTCTGAGTACATGGTGGGCATTCAATAGATGCTCAGGAAGTGAAGGAAAAAGAAGCACCTTCAGCACACAGGAGGGAAGGTCAGAGCCCCAGCTACGAGTGCTCTCTGAGGCTCGTCTTCTCATTGGGCCTCTCCTAGAATCCCCAGGCAGAGGGACTGGTTGCCTTCTGAAATATCCAGAGGGTAAATCCAGGAGGAAAAATCTGAATCCATCCACACACGGACTCATTTGCTCCATCACTCATTCATTCAGCGAGCACACACTCTGTGCCAGACCTTCAGTAGGCACACAGGGGTCACAAGCAGACTGTAGAACAACCTGAAGAAACCACTCACTACGTTAACAAGGGCGGCCCCGGAAACAATTGTCTGTTTGCACTTCTACCCTTCCTAACTGCCCAAATGGGTTGAAGCAAAGCTTGTTTGGAGCTCCCAAGGGAAGCAATCTTCCTTTCTCCTTGGAAGGGTAACGTCTTAGCAAGGATAGGGGCAAATGTCTATTACCCAGTTGTTCTGCTTTTCACCTTTTTTCCCGTCCCTACAGGGAGACCAGCCTCTAAAGGCTGCAAGGCTTGGTGACAAGAAGTCACTGTGTACTGGTAGCATCTCCAGTGTCCTGAATCGGTTACAGAGTCCATACAGTCAGAGCTTCTTCATGCCTGGCAGTGCATTTTCCTGTAAGCCAGAATAGCAGTGAGCGTCTCCAAGGCCCCAGCTGGGCCTGGGCTAGCATCTAGCACCACCTACCGGCCACAGAAGGAAGAGCAGAGGCCAAGCTACTGCCTTTTCTCGAGGACTCCTTAGGGCCTTTTGTCAGGCCTGGCGGTTACTTACTCTTCAGCTACAGGACCTTCATTTCTGTCACCGAAAGACAGAAGGAAAACTCCAAAAGTGACAAGAATGTCCCGGTAGGAACAAGAGACATATAACTAACAAGAACACAGAACCTGTGTGCAGGAGAAAGCAAGAGGGCAGAGAAAGAGACAGAGAGAGCAGGCAATGAGCACAGGTCAGTGGATGAAGGTCACAACCGGCCACAACCAATTGCAGTGGAGATACAAGGATGCTGGGGCTTGCACCAAATCTTACTAGAGAAGCACTCAAGGTGCCCGGAAACAGTCACACGCAGAGCAAGGGCTGAGACCACCTTCATTCCATCCCAGGTCCCAACTCCGTACCCAGGTGCTTCTGGGCAGTGGCCAGCATTCATCTGGTCTCAGGGAGCTTGAATTTGCCCAGAGATCACAGCTGGAATCAAGAAATGCCTTTCTTGGTGCTTAGCTTGGTGCTGTCTCCTCCTTGTTGAAGATGGCAGTGAAGACAGATTGGAAAGAGACCAAGAGAGAAGGAACGGGGGTGAGGGTTTCAACAGGAGGTGGATATTAAATGAGTCTCCTGCCAGTTCCCCGTATGTCAGACTAAACTTTGATTAAACATCCTTCAGTTTTGAGTCACTGGTCCACGAATGTCTACTCAATGACAGGTTCCTGGGCACTAGCAGAAGTTGACAGCCCTGCTGGTCCATTCTCCTTTATTTCCGCCAAAAGCATTCCAAAGACACCCATCCCTCCTGCTAACCAGGGAGAGGATGGAGCTTCTGGGAAAAGTCCGGGTTTTGACATCAAACAGATCAGCTGCTGGCTTGGAAGAAGTCTCTTAGATTTTCTGAGCCGTGGGCTTCTCCTTTAAAACCCAGGGCCGCTATCACCTCCTAGGATTAACAGAGAATAAGCACATATGCCCCTTAGCATAACACCTGGAAGAGGAGTTCAATAAATATTGGCTAGAAAACACGAAAAGAAAGACCTTAGCCGCTGTCACTGTGGCTCCTTGCTTGGAATTCTAAGGCATAGCTCTGCACCTCCCCCAGCCAGTTCTCAGCCTCCTGTAGGTGAGGGAAGAAAGGCGGGGGAAGGGGGCTGTTCTCACCCAGGGAAGATTGCTCTTGGAGTGGGTGATGACTGTGTGCCTCACCCACTGGGGAAGGCGCTCAGCACCGAGTGAATGGAAAAAGCCAGCACCCCTCTTGGCTGCATTCATTATTCAAAACTTCCCACTGCCTGGTGCCTGCACTGGGCTGGGGGGGGGGGTGAGGAGCCTGCACTGGGGGGGGGGTGAGGAGCTCCAGTCAAGCATCCAGCAGGTTCCCTGCCTGAGATGCAGGTACAGGTACAGAGCTGAAGGGAAGGCTCTGGTTCTCATGAAGTCCAGGTCATAGAGGTGGCCAGGTATCTACAGAGGGGCTGGGGCTTTCCCAAGACCTGGCCCAGGATCAGTTCTTCTCAGCCCTCATGCTGCCTCTAAACCAGCCAAGGGCTCGAACTAGTGTGGATCCTCAGACCTCACCCCTCTAGCTTGTTCCCAGCAGTGACTACTATTGCTGCTGCTGCTGCTGCTGCTGCTGATGATGATGATGATGATGATGATGATGATGATGATGACGACAATGATGATGATGATGATGATGCTTGGAGGCTAAGTTTCAGTCTACCACAATTGACTTCAACTACAATTGAAATGCAAACCAGGTCTGGAGGGCTCGGTAGGCATTGTGGTTGGTGACTACTGCGTTGAACCACGCAGACAGAAGTGCCTTCTTCATCATCAACTCCGTTCTAGGTCTGTCCAGAGTGCTGGGCATATCAAGAGAGACATGGATGGGGAGTAAGGGGATGGGACAGGTAAGAGGGGCAAAGCCAAAGCTTTAGAAAACTTTAGAATTTATTAAGAACTCGAAAATGTATGAGGGGAAAGATTTCTGTACACCCACACCCCACGCCAGGCTCCAGAAGGCCCAGGGTGTGCTGTGAGGTAGCAAGTGGTTGTCTCAGGTCCTCCCTGGTAATGAGACAGAACAGGAGGCACCATGGCTCTCAGAAGAGGGTATTTTTGAAAGCCAGTCTTGGGGGAGGCGTTGGAGTTGAAGCATAAGCTGGAATCCACAGTGAGCATGAGTACCAAACTGAACCTCCAGTGTTTTTTTGCTCGGCCATGATCTGCTCGCCCACGGACACCCCTCCCACCCTCCACAAGTATCCGTGTCACTCAGGATGTGGGCAAGTGGTTTGGCTTCGGTTGTGTGGGACGGGGGCAGCTGGGAGGAGAGCAGTGTCTGCGCCAGGGAAGGAGCCTGAATAATTTGATGGCTCCTCCGAGGAGAAGCATACATCAGAGTAGTGAACAGATGGCCCAGCAAAAGGGGTTAAGTAAAGAGATCGCTGCGAGAAGCCTTGTCACTCTCATCAGAGTGGAGATCCATGGGAAACAGACTTTTAGTAGGTCCGAAATAGCAAGTGCCATGCAGGAGCGAGAGCCACCTTCCCGTTTTCTCCAGCCCCCTCCCGATCCATGCACAGGCTCTCAGTCCTGCTAGGGGACCAACAGGGCCTCTGGGCCTCTTTCCAAGGGAGGCAAGGGTGGCATTTGGGCCTCTGTCGTGCGTGTCTGTCACACAGAGAAACAGCGACAACCTTGAACACAGAAAGGTTATTTGGTGGGGTGCTCTTGCACTCTGCTTAATGGACTCGGGTTGCTGGGGGCTAGGAGCCCCTCTCCTTGTTGCCTCTAAGTCTTGACCTCATGACTTTGCTCTTAGCCTGCACTTCCTTCCATGTTCTGTATTTAAGGGGACCTAACAGGCACACCTACCTCCCTATGCTGGCCAGTCTTGACTAGATAAGTGCAAAGGACTGCAACCAAACAAATGAAAGCCCAGAATCTTCTGTACGAGCAAGTTCTCCTAAGTCATCAGTAATTCATTTTTCCTTCTGTCTGTCTGCAGTGGCTCTCTCTTATCTGCCTTACCTCTGCCTCTCTCCTCACATCCTTCCTGAGACTTCTTTGTCTTTCTTCACAGGTCCCAGGATCCACAGGAAAACCAAGTCCACTCCCAAGCTGTGGGTCTAAGCCAAACTGTACAAAGCTACCCCTCATTCACCTCCCACCTCTTGGCCTCCAGCTCTAATGGGGACCCGTCCTCTCTTCCAGTTCCCACTGTGGGGGTAATCCAAGAACAGCCCTGGCTGCCCGCTCTCCGCCACTCACACCAGCATCTTGTTTCCCTGTCTGCAGCTTCTGCCCACTCTTCATCTTTGACCTCTTCCAAAACTCCATTCCGGGTCAGCATTCATGGCTCATTTCTAGAACTTGCTTTTCCAGGTTCTCCAGAGTCATTATCAGGACAGGTAAGCAACCTGGCTGAGTCCCATGGTCCTTTTGTCTGTCAAGAAGACTTCCAATACATGAGGCTCACTTTTCTGCTGGGAACGCTTTCCATCTATAAATCACAGATTTTTTTATGATGCCATATACATACATATATATGATATAGATCATTATATCACGCAGGATTGCAGAAAGCAAAAGCTGTCACCCACTTACTCCTTTGTCTGGCCAGACTTGCCTCTAGAACATAGTGAAAAACTGTCACTGCCCCAATGTGAGGGGACAGATACCATTCTGTCAGAGAAAGTAAAAGTGGACACTTATTTCCAGAATTACCTCTGTACTCTGTTGTTGGTAACATCTGGCCTGGAGCATAGCAGCCTTGGCACTATTGACATTTGGAGCAGGATGAATCTCTGTGGTCAGCTGCCTTGTACATTACAGGAACTTCAACAACATCCATGGATCTTACCTGCTAAATGCTAGTAGCTCCTCCTCTACCTGAAGTGACCATGAAAAATGTCACCAGATCCTGCCACATGTCTCCTCCAAATGACACTTCATTGAGCACACTGAAGTGAACACAGATTGTCTTTATGCACCGAGGAACAGATCGGCAACTCAAGACAACCTTGAAAGCTCTGGGCATGGAGGACCACTCTCTTGGACTTGCCTGGGCCATTTTCCAGCTCTGGACCCAGGATTTTGTCACTTGGTCTCAACAACAAGGATGATGGCTTGTGTGCATCGGGCTTCAGCATTTTCCAGGCACAGAGCCACAGTGTGCACCCCCTGTGCACACTGTTACCATGCCAGAGGAAGAAAGTGACTGCCCTCCATCCTACCCCCACATTTAGGTATTTATCTCTTGGCTTCCCCTTTGCAGACATGAATGAATGCAGAATGAGCATAAAGGCCCTGGAGTCCTAGTGTGCAAGACACTTGCAGACATAAAACTTTACATCGCTTCCAATCTTGAGTTCCCCTCTGCCCAGTTGGCAGAAATATAAACTTAGTCCTTCTGGGGGCTTTCCTGACCGCCATTCTCCATATGATCCTGGGTCTTAAGTTAAGTCAAGACACGATGCAGGGACAGACAGTGTGGGATGCTGTCAGCCATCTGTCCACTTGGATTGCTACCAAAGCATTCAGTGTTACTCTGTCTGGACCATTTAGGTCTGATGGCTTACTACTTCTGCTCGGTGCTTAAGACAAAAGCTACCTTTAGCTCCAATAGTACTCTGTATTTTCCAAAGAGGGCCACAGCAATCTCTTTCATCCCACATATCCTTCATAACAAGCCTCTGGAATCCCTCCCTTTAAAAGATGAAGTCTCGTGCCATTGGCAGAAGTGACAGTATGTGGCTCTAAAATGGCACAGAGACCAGCCTGTGTCTTGGTATGCTTATTTCCTGATCCTAAGTCCCATACTCTATGGAAGCCCAATAAATGACACAAGGAGTACAGGTATAGGTGCCCCAGCTGAGATCTGAGTGACAGGTCACAGAAACAACAGACTTTGGGGTGAGTCCAGTCTGTCACTGGTCAGCTTGCCCCCTTCAGCCTCTGGCTGTTCTCAGGTGTTGTAGGACAGACACAAAGCAGACTTAGGATGCTCTTTCTTTGGGGAGTACCAGGTGTCATTGAAAAGGTACCCATTTCAGTGAAAGATGCTAAAAGCAAAAACTACCAATTGGCAAGGGGAAAAAAAGATGTGTAGTTGATTTTTGACAGCTTTATTGAGATATAATTCACACACCACCCAAGGCAGCTATTTAAAGTGTGTAATTCAGTGGATTTTAGTATAATCACCGAGATGGGCCACCATCAATGGTCAATTTAGAACATGTTCATCACTCCAAAAAGAAATTTCACATTCCTTAGTCATTGCCTTTGACAACACTCCTAAGTCCCTGCCCCCATGTCTGACAGCCACATCTGTCTCTGAATTTGTGTCATCTGGATATTTCCCACAGATGGAACTGTGTAACACATGGTCCTTGGTGGCAGGTTTCTTTCACTGAACAAAATACCCAAGGTTCATTGTATGATTAATCTTCATTGTCAACTTGACTGACTTTGGAATCACCTAGGAGACACACCTCTGGGGATGCCTGGGAGGGTGTTTCCAGAGAGGTTTTGACTGAGAAAGGGAAGACCTGTCCTGAATGTAGGTAGCATCATCTGTACACTGGAGGCCTGGACTGAATGCAAAAGGAAGAAAAGAAGAAGAGAAGAAGGAGGAGGAGGAGGAAGAGGAGGAGAAGGAAGAGGAGGAGAAGGAGAAGAAGAAGAAGAAGAAGAAGAAGAAGAAGAAGAAGAAGAAGAAGAAGAAGAAGAAGAAGAAGAAGAAGACAGCTGAGCATCAGCATTTTTCTCTCTCTGCTTGCTGACTTCAGACACTGTGTGGTCAGCTAACTCACCCTTGTTATCATGGCTAGACCAGCTCTTGCTGCTGTGCCTTCCCTGCTGTGGACTGTACTCTCAAACTCCAAAACCGGGCCACCTGTCCCCAAGTCGCCTTTGTCAGGTATTGTGTCACAACAATAGCAAAGGTGACCAATACATTTATCCATGCTGTGTCAAATATGCAGATGAGTATCTTAAGCCAAGAAATCCTTTCGGCTCCCTCCACTTTTATTCCAAATTGCAGAAAGTACGGTCTCATTTGTAAAGGGACATAGTCATCCCATGTTTCACCTTCGCAATGAGAACAGACACTAGACACCAAAAATGTGAGTCACAAATCCAGAGTTAAATAAGAATGGTGATCCCAATGTCCCAGTGACACCCTCCCTATGTTTCCGTGTGAGTGTCTACTTTTCCTCTGTGATTAACCTCGTGTGTGTGTGTGTGTGTGTGTGTGTGTGTGTGTGTGTGTGAGAGAGAGAGAGAGAGAGAAATATAATTTTTCTTTGACCCCTAAAAGTTTCCATGTGGACATGCTCTACCCAGTTACCATGAACTATCTTGAAATAAGCACCCTACCTTTAAGAGGATCTTCAAAACAGTGTCTAGGGCAAGGTCTCTAATTCTCAACATTGTTGGGGTTGGAGGGCTGTGAGCAGACAGGGTTTAGGACCCAGCAGCAAGTGAGGGCAGCAGTGGGAGCTGCCAGCCGAGAGTTTGTGGCTGGACTAAGAAGTGGATGAAGGATGGTCTGGAAAGGAGCATGACCATCAATGAACCACAAAGCCTTTTAGCATCCATTTGCGATTGCTGCTGAACAAACAATTGCAAACACACCAGTCACTAACTGGGGGCTTGTGTCTCCGGGGACAGCCTTGAACTCCAGCCAGGAGCCCCATCCCCAAACAAAGGAAAGATGAGGTGCCCTCAGCCCCACCTTGGTCTCTGCAGCTAATTCCAGACCTGGAACATGGCAGTAACCCATCTCCCCAGGCTTTTTCCATTTGTGTCAGCAAGGAGCAGACCCTAACATCTTTAGCTCCGTGGTCCAGCCAGAGTGGCTCTGTGATGGAGTGGGTATGGGTTTCTGAGCTCTCCTATCTTGATAGCAACTATTTAGATAGCAGCTTGCAGCATCAGATCCTGATTATCAAGCCCAACCACCCTTGTTGGGGGAAGACATGGTTCCTCTGCATCAGGTTCTGCCCCTCCAAAACATGTGACAGGTTCTGCTCCCCTAAAGGACAGCAAAGGAAGGCTGCAGAGAGCCCTTCCCTTGCAGAAGCAGGAGAACCATCTTTCCTCTAATGTTCTCTCTCTCTCTCTCTCTCTCTCTCTCTCTCTCTCTCTGTCTCTCTCTCTCTCTCATTCACTCACATACTCATTCATTCACTAGGGTACCAGACCTGAGGGTAATTTAGCTAGCTTCCTTTTGGTCTGAGAGTAGCAATTGGAGCAGGCAAAGTTCCACATCATGTAAAAGAGACATCAACTCATTGGAAGGAACAGGAATGACAACGGGAAAAGGCGAGTCACCTTATCATCCCATGCCTGCTTTAAGCCATAGTTCACTTAACACTTCTGGCTCACCTTCCAGATGCAGGGGTTGCATAAGGTGAGAGAGTCACACAGTTTGGGAGGTTGTTAGGAAAACTGCAGCTTTGGGGGTACCAAGCATCAATCCGCCCATTCCTTTAGCTGTTTCTATTCCTCATCTGCAGAGGCAAGCAGTCTTATTAAGAATTTTTTAGTTGGAAGCTAAGACATCGTAGATGTTCATTAAGATCTTGACTCTGAATGTGCCAACTCCCCAGTGCAAGAGGACAAAAGGGACAGGGACTTGGGTGACGGAAGGAAGACAAAAGATACCTCTGCCTACATGCCAGGTACCTTCTGGATGCCATGAACCTGGCAGGAAGAACTGCCCACCTTGCTACAAAGCTGAGCTTCACTGGCTCCTCTCTCCACTGTCCTGATGGCCTTCCCTCCCCCACAGCAGTGGCGTCTGCCTGTTTATTTGCTGAGCCCTGGTTTAACAATGCACTGTTTTTATGAGTTGTGTCGTAGTTCTTGGTAAAGCACTTTAATCTACTTTAATGCCTCTACTCTGCCTCTCCGTGACAGCCTGGTGGTTACTCTAATGCACCCCTCTCACCTCAGGGTTACTAATGAGGTCAGAGGGAACGCAATATCCCAACTGAATAATTCACTAATCAGATGCTACAGACTCCAGTGGTAAAATTTATTTCTGACACCTAAACGGCAAATGGCTTTGTGGACACACTCCCTACGTCTCTTTGCTCCAGAGCTATTTCTGCTAAATGGAGGGTTGCTGTGTTTGCTTAACAAAAGAGCTTTGATCTACCCACAAACATGTCTCCTCATCTGGGGCCTTGTATGTCTTCAGGGGAGTTGGGGGGGGCAGAGGTTGGAGAGCTATGTAAATGGGGTTCACATCAGCTGCAGGGCTGCCTCTCCCACTCTGGCAGATGGTGATCCTGAACTAAGCCTCCCCATCCTCATGTTGGAGATAGCTGTAGCTCGGACCTGTGAGCCACTGTGAGATGATGAACCCTCCAGCTAGTACTTTGCTGGTGTGCACCCAGCCCCGACACCATTTCCCAAGAAAATGCACGGTTGTTGAAACCCACACTCTGTTTTCATGGGTTCCCAGGCCCCCTTAAAGCTTCATCGTACTTAAGATAAGATGTCTGCATTCAGTTTGGCTAGCTCATCGCCCTGTGTTTCCACACCAGGCATCCGTATCCCTTACTTAGAGACTGGAGAGGGAAAGCCGGACATCTTCAAGCCCTCTGCCCACTCTACGAGTCTTGCGAGTCTCTAAAGTCAAGCAGAGGCCTCTGAGGCCCAGTTCTCTATGTGTCAGCACAGCCCAGAGAGTGGAGAGCCTTAGGTGGATGGACCGCTACCTCCAATGAGGGAACAAGCTGCTCAGCCTCTCGCAGCCTTCCTTTAATAGCTGAAAGGTCACGTGTCCATTTTAGGATCTGTTCATGTGGAGTGTTGCCAGTCCCCTCAGCTACAGCCATAGTGTCCCCCTATATCAGACCAACCATCCTAGATCTGGAACATCCCATACTCTGTAGGATTCTGGGCAAGTCTTATTTGACCCCCTTCAAGTGGCCAGTGCCTGGCACAAATAAAGTCAACTACAGTCTCTGTGATTGGAGATCAGGCTCACAAGAGCTCTCTGTGTTTTGCCTGTCTTCCACGGTCCAGCCTTCTATGACACCAGGGCACTAACCGGGGCCTCTATTGTTTGGATTCAATTACTTACAAGATAGCGTGTGCATAGGTGCAAGAGCAGGGATTCTGAATAACCTTCAAGGTTAGAAACCTTAAGTCAAAATTACCTTCGCACTCTCAAATGGGCCCCATTAATCAGACATTTGTCGGGATTGAATTAAAACTCCAAACGTCAAGCTCCTCCTTGGGTTGTCGTGCTCTGGCCATACGGACACATAAAGGAACAGTTTTGACAGTGAGAGGAGCCCTCGGCCGAGACAGGATGCTCAGAAGAAGGCCCTGGAGGGGTCCTGGCTGGCGGAAACAGCCGCTGAATGGGAGCAGCACAGTTCTCCTCCGCGTGTTTAAGCCGCTCCTGTACTACGTGAGGCTTCCTGTGCGTTCTGCCTCTCCAGGCCACTCAGAGGTGCTGGAGCTGCCACAGCTCAGTAGCTAATGAAGGAAGGGACCTCTCTGCAGCAAGGACACAATGTGCACCAGTGAACCCAGCAGCTCAGGAGGCTTTAATTGCCTGTCCCCGGCCTAGTCACCCCCTCCCCAGACTCATTTATTCACCCTGCCCCTCCCCAAAAAGATAAATGGATCTTTGCTTCAAGCTCCAAAAACCCAGGGAAGTGAGGTCCCTGGCTGAATCATAGGTCCCCTCCAGGTCACAGGTCTCCTGTCTGCTTTCTGTAAACAGAAGCAGAGGTGAGGGCTTCCTGGCAACCCTAAGAGCCACCCTGCACACCAACTAAAGCAGTTCCCTTGCTTAACTCCATTCCCTGAGGTGTGACCCCAGCTTTGCATTCCGAATCTAATTTAGGAACACCTCCTCGCCTAGATCCTGGGAGCCTTGCACAGCACAAGGACATGAGTCTTGCATTGCTAGTTCCAACACATTAATAGCACAACTCTAGCCCTGAGCCTGGCTGCTCAGGTACACTGTCTCCAGCAGCAACAGCATCCAGGAACTGGCAGTGAAACTCCGGATACCGCTCTGGGCAGCGTTCTGAGTTGCCAGCCTTTCGAAACCCCACCTAGTCACTCTTCCTCCTCTTCATGGTCAGCACTGAGCACTGGTGCTTTTGTCCCCTCTCGATAAAAGATGAGACCATCCTGGGCCTAACACCCATGGCTCCAAAGGCCCTGTCTCACGAAAAAGCAAAGGGAAGCGAACAAATGCTGATTCACTTCCATGATGGAACCAAGAATTGTGCCCAGGACTTTAGTTCTCAAATCAAGCTATTGACATCATTCTAGAGGTCAGGCAATTGTGACTGTGATAGGTTCAATAGGTCACCTGGGCTCCTGTAGATTTTGCCGCTACCTCATTCAGTTCAGGGATAGTGAGCAACTGTGTGCTGAGAACTCAGAAGGCTGGAAGCATGATCTAGAAATAAGCAAGGTAAGACCTCACCTAGCACATCCGTAGAGGCCTGCGAAGGTTACATCAGGGTATTCAGCTCCAGAATAAACACTCACCCTGGGGAGAAACAGCTTCCAGGCAGAGTAGTACAACACAGACTCTCAGGAGAGAAAGGATAGAACCATGGACAGGGACATACGGGGGCCTCAAGACATGAGTGAGACCCTCATTCCTTACCTGAAAGGTCTTGGGGAGTCGTTTTATCCTCTAACCCTTGTCTACACTGTGAGAAGGATAGGACTAAGTGTTCCTTCATGTGCACCTTAAATTTCGTTGTTCTATATGGAGACACAGGTCCTCTCTACAAGAAGGTGATGACGAACAGAACCATGAATGACCAAGACACTAATGGCGGTAGCCGTAAGAAGAAAGGAGAACAGGAAGTGAATGGCACTTGCAAACATTACACTGTCCATGGATTGTGTGTCCTGCTTCACTGCTGCATCAACCCCATAAGAACTACTCTTATTCCCATTTCACAGATGAGAAAACTGAAGTCCAGATGCTTCTGTATTTTTCCCAGAACCACCAGCTAGATATTGCAGAATCAGAAATTCCAGAAAAATCTCCTGACCCTGAGAACTGAGCTCATGGCTACTGCAAGAAGCCTTTGTCTATGATGCTGCACATAAGACATGGCCAGACTCTGGCCAACTGCTTTGAAACCTAGCTTCAAAGGATTGGTACATGTTTTGCCCAGGGAAAACGTGTACAATGTCCATTGATTTTGATCTGCTCAATTTCTATCCCTAAAATGGAACCAGAAAACAAATTTTAAAAATCTACAAGAGTCTCTCTTAACCCAATGTAAGAAAAAAAAATGTGTTGGCTACATTTTGTGGCTATCACCAATACCCAATGGAAGTAACTTCAGGAAAGGGAGATTGATTTGAATTCATGATTCAAGGTATACAGTTCTTCAAGGTGGCAAAGGCATAGCAGAAAGCTTGTTCTATGGAGGAAGAAGCACGTGGCAGTTGCTTGTAATGTGAAATCGACCAGGAAACAAATCATTCAGCCTGGAAACAGGGCTGGACAATAACCCTCAAGGACCTCACATCAGCCAGCTTCCCACAACAGGGCACAGGGCTGGACAATAACCCTCAAGGACCTCACATCAGCCAGCTTCCCACAACAGCACGCCCAACCAGGAACCAAGGACTCAAACACATGGTCTGTGACGGACATTTCAATCAGATCATAACAGAGATATCAAGAAATAAACAATCCTCATGGAAGGTTCATTTATAAGGATGAGGTTGGAATTTTGGACTTCTCGTAATTCCAGACCCTCAGAACACCCATACATGCTGACTTGGTTTCTCCCTATAGGTGCCCAAGTGAGGACACAAACTCAGGAAAAGGCATACTTTTCCCTACCCTAAAAGGGTCAGGCACATTCTTCTATTTATTTCTAGTCTGCCTGCCCATTTGTCTGTGCACAAGCTCTTTTCACCCTTTGAGGCCGTTAATTCATCCAAAAATCTACCTACCTAGACCTCCACTCGCCTACGCACCCATCCATCTGCCCAATAATTTATTAATATAACAGATTCATCCATCTATCCATTCACTTCGTTCACTATCTATCCTCCCATCCATTCATCAGACCACAAGTTCATCCATTTAGTCATTTGTTGACTCAGTCATAAATTTAATCCCTCCATCTGCCCGTCTCTATATCCATATACTCAAAAGAACATGTATACATCTTCTACCTATTCATCCATGTACCCATCTGCCCCATTTATTTATCCACCCAGTCATTTCAACATTCACTAATTTACCTATCTACCCTCCCACCCATCTGTCAAAATATGCAGCTATTCATTCCTCTATGTATTAATTTATTCATAAATTTTATCCATCCCGATATTCACCTTTCCTTGCAACTGCTCTCCCATCTGCCTACAGAGAAATACACCTGTCAGCTTGCCTACCTGTTCTTTTACCCATGCAGTTTGCCATTCCTTCTCCAGCATGTTTGGACCACCTACTATGTTCCATGATCTGTATTGTGTACTGAAGATAAAGAGGCGAATACTCTCTAGTTCTGACTTCGAATAGGTAATATTATATAAGAGTGACACAGAAAACAGGCATCAGCAATGGTATTTGATGAGGAATGGGAGAACGGGATGCTCAGAGAGAGATGGGATTGATCAGAAGAGCCCCATGGAGATCAGACTATGGATGCTGGAGAAGGCTTCTCCAAGAAGCTAATGGCTGACCTGGGTTTCAGTGGGTCGTGAGGATGTGGTGAGGTGAAATGGGCTAATAGTTCTCAACCAGGTATGGATTCATCCTTCAGGATGCACTTGGCAATATCTAAAGGCTCTTCAATGTCTCAGCTGGGAGAAGGGAGACAAGTACCACTAGCAACCAGAGGACAGAGCCCAGAGATGTCGCTAAATGTTTAGCAGTGCACAGCACTGCCCATGCCCCAAGGCAAAGAATTATCCAGCCCAAAATGCCAACAGTAGCAAGTGCGAGAAACCAAGACACTGCCCTAGCAGGATACCAGATATTTGGGGTAGATGCTACCAACCGAAGATGAATCAGTGAGAAAAAAAGTCCCCAGGGGAAGTTAGCAGGAGCTAGTTCAAAGATTGCAAAGCCCACTTCTGAACAATAACCTGAAGGAAGTTCTAGGCTGGGACCCAGGGACTGGATGATAACTGGATGCGGTCACTACTCTCCAGAGTTTTGCAGTCCCATTTGGGAGACGATGGACTTCAGTGAGTGGAAAAAAAAAAAAAAAAGAAACATCTAGGAACAAAGATGGTACTGTATGCCTGTCACTGTACTGGAACCTCAGGCATATTACTTTATGTTCCTTTTTCCAGAGGGAGAATACTGAGGCTAAAAATAAGTTTGCTGATCTTTAGTGGTTTGCATGAACCCTAACGAAGTGCAGTTGACCGTCTGGTTTTGTTTTTTATTGGAACCGGGCTAACAAGCAAAGTAACAACAAAATAAGGCCCGACTCTAGATCACTCTATGAGTAAGAGATAATACACCAAGTCCTTACCACCCAGCCCGACGACTTGAGATGGTAGACTCAAGTTAGTAGTAGGAACTTTGCTGGAGAGGATAGTGCAGAGTTCCTGGAGAAACTACCACTTGGCCTTGAATGTAAAGTAACCAGCCAAGCAGGAAGGATGGGGAGGGGGGAAGGAAGGTATAAGATGTGTCAGCTTCTGGAAAGGGGCTAGGTGGATGGGAGGGAAGTAGGAAAGTATCCCATTGGGAGGCCAATGCAGAAAACTGCAGACAAGGTGTGCAAAGTGCAACAGAAAGGAAGCTAAGACACAGACAGCTGATGCATTCCTCTAGGACTGGCTAGCGAAGAAGCCCCCAGCTTGCCATGGCCACCTGCACTAGCCGATCCTGGAGGGATGCAGCATCTGTCTTTAAAGGCGATCACTGTTCTTCTCTGTTAGGAGAGCCGTCTCCCCATCCCCATGCCTTCATTGGCCACGTACACCACACCCACACATGCACACGTGCACACATAGATCTCCGGGCTTAATGCACACAGCTCATCAGATGAGGGAGCTGGTTTGCTGGCCCCGTTCCTCTGAGCTGTATCACAGTGAAAGACTCACAGAGAACCAATTGTATCCAAGGAATCTGAAAGGAGACTGCAAGGGGAGGGCCCACTTTGGCAGCAGCCAGAGAAGCAAGGCGAGAGCCTTAGCTCAGACCAGGGGAAATCATCGCAAATTAAGTTTCTGGCTCTGGTGGAGAAAAGCCAAGGCTGTGGGTGGGAGAGGCCTGACCATGGAAGAGGTTACTGATCCAGGGTCAAACGGGGCCCCTCCAGGGACGCACAGGAAAAAATTTATCTCAAGAGAGCCATGCCCCTGCCCCTTGTCATTGTCTGGAGACGTCTACTTCTCCTTCACCCCTTAGTATCTCAATTATTCTCCTTAAAGAAGGGAATTTAGAGACTTTAACCCCCGGAGTGCAGTCCTGAATGTGGGATTACCGGATAACACAGGTGAAGAGGAAACATGGGGCTGAAATGGGCGTGACCTTCTCCTACAGTGGCCCCAAGGAGAAGGGGGGGGCAGGCCCTTCTTCACTGTGCTGGGTCAGAAGGAATCTTCAGTGACTTACGGTGACCTCCAGCTCACCTGGGTGGAACCTGATGCTGCCCCTCAGGTCAGGACCTCTGAGGTCTAGATACCACTACTTGACTTGCTCCCTCAGACCTTTCTCACCTTCCTTCATTAGGCCCTAGGGGTGGGGTGGGGTTCCAGCCCCTCCCCCAGCCCAAAGCTGCTCACACCCACAGCAGAGGGTCAGGCTCCTTGGGCTATGGGGAGATCATTATTTTAGAATGTGCCCGCACCTCTGGGAAGTGTCAGGGCACAGAACAGGGTGAAAATAACAAACCAACACCATCCAACAACAAGTACCACAGGGACCTGACAAATGAAGGAAAGAACTTGGAAGGGAATAAAAAGGTTAAGGCTTTAAGTCTGGGCAGGGGGAAGGAAGGGCAATAGAAATCTCCAAAGGGTGAGCTTTCCAAATTAGGGCACCATCCCTGTTGCAGTCCTGTGGTTGGCCCTCCTCTCTGTCCAAGGGACTGGTGGGCTGGGCACACCAGTGGATTCCAAGGCAAAGAGGTTGGAGTTCCCGTCTGCAGAGACTGCCAGTTGCAGGTCACACTAAATAATCTGAAATGGTCTCTCCAACTCCGGGGGTACTGAGCATGGGAGAAGGTACCCCAGCAGGGTCCTAAACCAGGGTAGCATCTTTGTGATTGGGGATTTTACCCCCATCACAGCTTCAAACTTCATCTCCGCACCCCAGCCTTCAGGGCAGTTTTGTGGGCATGCCTACTCACTCAAGTGCTTCGTTTGTTCCCGAGACGGTCAGCTCATCTGCTTTATTTCACATGTGGATGAAGATGACAGACGGGATCTGTGTTTTTAAGGATAAGCCCAGCACCCTACTAACGGCTCTGAATTAATTGATACTCCTGGTCTGGGCCTGGGTGTGCAGCTCAGTTGATAGAGGGCTTGCCTAGCAAGCAGGGAGCCCTGAATTCAATCCTCAACACTTTATAGGTCAGTCATAGTTGATTGGTATGCACCTGTAATCTCAGCACTCTGGAAGTGGAGGCAGGAGAATCAGAAATTCAAGGTCATCCTCTGCTTCATAGTGAGTTAAAAGCCATCCTGAGTTACTTGGGATCCTGTCTTCAAAACATAAACCGACAAAAAAACAACAACAAAACCTTTCTGGGTTACTCATTCCTCATATACCTGGTAAGGATTCCTCTTTAAAAAAAATCCTCTGACAGGCAACAAGAAATCATATGCTAATTCTTTTTTTTTTTTTCAAGACAGGGTTTCTCTGTAGCTTTGGAGATGGAGCCTGTCCTAGAACTAGAGCTCTTGTAGACCAGGCTGGCCTCAAACTCACAGAGATCTGCCTACCTCTCAAGTGCTGGGATTAAAGGCGTGCGCCACCACCACCCAGCTATCAGATGCTAATTCTATCCAGCAAAAAGAACCGCAAGCAGGTGTATGCGGTCTGTATTAGTTACTTCTTTGCTGCTGTGTCAAACACTACCACCAAGGTAATTTAGGGAAAGAAGCGTGTGTTTACACTAACAGTCCCAGGGCGTCATGATCAAGAAAGGTAAGCATGGCAGCAAGAGCAGAAAGCTAAGAGATCAGATCCTCAATGGCAAAGAAGAGGAGAGAGAGAGAGAGAGAGAACAGGAAGTAGAGTGAGATTATAAACTCAAAGCCCACCCCCAGTGATGTGCTTTCTCCAGCAAGCCTGTACCTTTGAAACCCCTCCAAACAGTATCACCAACTGAGATGGAAGCCATTCAAACCACTACATGTCCAAAAGAACCCCAAAGTTAATAATATGGTTGCCATTCACTTTCCTTACTTCATACTTGCAACTAACCTCTTAAATTCTGAGTTTGGAGTATGGTCTTTTGGAACACTTCATTCTTCGTGTTTATGCTCCCTCGTCTTTGGCTCAGCACAAACCGGCATTAAATTGCCCTTAAAAACTGAGTTTATTTTCCTGACTCACCTACCAAAAAGTAAACAAATAAAAAGCGAAGCAGGTTTAGCAAGGAGCACAGTCACAGCCTCTTTCTGGGGGACCAGTTCCCACTTCAGACACTGCCAGATCACCTAGTCTGACAAGGTACTTCTTGCTATAGCCATCCCTAGGTTCTATGTGACTTATGTACCTGTGTGACTGTGTGACTGCCTAGCCTTTGTCTCAGGGGTGAGAGTTTTCGCTTCTCCAGCATCCGAGGCTCACCCTCTAGCTCTCCAGGCTTACCCACCAAGGCTAGCTTTAACCCGTATTTACAACCCTGACCTTGGAAACAAATAAACAATAGGAAGGATGGTGTAGCTGCCGAACGAGATGAACCTGGCACACAGGATACACCATAAAAGACCTGATTAACAGTGCCCCCATATAGCAAAAAGAAGTTTGGAGAGAAATAGCTACGTCCATATTCCTAAATACTCTTTATAAATGTTCTTTTACATTTAAAGGGGGATATGATACAGATATGAATAATTTGCATTGGTATGGATTTTGCTTTGTTGATATAAATTTAAGGTCAATTTTGTTATATGTATATGTATTTCTGATCTTGATTAAGGTATTGTGATTGTGTAGTTCATTTAAAAATGTAATGTATAATTAGGAAATATAGGTTGTTAATGGATAATCATTGATATAGTCAAGCTTGTAGTCATGTTAGTTAGATTTTCTAGATATATAGAGATATATTTCAGTTAGATAGACATTCTTCATATCTCTCAAAAACTACAGAATATGGCATTTTAAATGTTTTAATAACTTAGGACTTTTCATGACAATGAGACACGTCTGCTCCTGCAGCACCAGCTACTTCAAGAGGAAGATGGGCATCAAAGAGGCTCCTTATGGAGTTTGCTAGCCATTTGGGCAAGAAACTGCTCTTGCCTGGACTGCTTAACTGGACACAAAGAACCTACAGAGAGAGGACTGCTGAACTTGCCTAAAGGTGAGATGATCCTTTGGGGTTCCTGATTCATGAAAGAGTCTATGAGACATTCTGCAGGATACAGAAGAAAGTGACTGAACTGTCTTTGAAATTTCCTGCTTCATGGAAATGTCTGCTGGATACTATGGGTCTATAGGCTGAAGATGGATGCCCCAACGGTACAAAAAAACTTTGGGTGACTATCCAGGCAGTGAGATGTCTCTGTCATTTCTAGAGTTTTGGAAGTTGCTTACTTCCTGTTTACTTAGGTAATATTATATCCTTCTGGAGTCTTTGATGTAGTTAAAAAATGGATAGTTATAGTTTTCCTTTGTTATGATAAAAGATAAAATAGATATAAATATTGTAACTGTAATTCTTGCTTGATAACTGTTTTGTTATATGTAATTTTACTATGTTAAAATGAAAGCCTTTCTTTTTGTTTAAACAGAAAAAGGGGAAATGGTGTAGGAGATCCTTCTGTATTTCTGTTGCTTTCATTGGTTGAATAAAGAGACTGCCTTGGCCTGTTGATAGAGCAGCCCTTAGGTGAGCAGAGTAGACAGAACAGAATTCTGGGAAGAAGGACAGACAGGCAGATGCCATGGTTTTCCTACCCGAGATGGACGCTAGTTAGACTCATACCGGTAAGCCACAGTCAAGTGGCGATACACATTAATGGAGATGGGTTAAATTAATATATGGAGTTAGCCAATAAGGGGCTGGAGATAATGGACTAGGCAGTATTTAAATGAATACAGTTTCTGTATAATTATTTTGGGGGTTAAGCTAGCCGGGCACCAGGAATGTGGCCCGCGCCTCTTTCAACAGAAGGAAACAGGTATTTATGCCTGCTTCTCACCATGATCAATCCAAGCTTATCGAAAGACAAAGGGAAAACCTGGCACAAACATCTGATATAAATGGACCAAGGCTATGCCTCCCTTCCTAGCACAGGCTGGAGATCACCACACCCTGTCCCCTGTCCCCACAGTACACCTCTTGGCTTAGCCTGGAAGCTAAAGTCATGAACAGACTGTGTTTATGCTTAGTAAGTGATAAACAACAACATTTGGCATTCCTCTTTAATTTAGGTCATGTTCCCTGGGTCTCATATAAAGGACTCAGCTTGGATAGCAAGATTCCATGATCTTGGAGGCTTGCGTGCATGAATGGACAGGTCAATTTTCCCCCACTGGTGTGAAGAACAAGAATATGGGTTAGAACTGCATCAAGAATTAGTCACTTTGCCGGGCAGGGGTGGTGCACTCCTTTAATCCCAGCACTCGGGAGGCAGAGGCAGGCAGATCTCTGTGAGTTCAAGGCCAGCCTGGGCTACAGAACGAGTTCCAGGACAGCTAGGCTGTTATACAGAGAAACCTTGTCTCAAACCCCGCACCCGCTCACCAAAAAAAAAAAAAAAAAAAGAACCAATTGCCTCATTATTCAACAAGCAGGCATGGCCCACCCAAACAGACACATGAAAAAATGTCCGGTGGAAAGAGTCAGATGGACCTGGGTCCACATGCTGTACTGTGTTCTGTTTTGATTTGACATGGATCTAACATTTGATTCCTTGTTATGTGTCCAGCCTCCTTAAAACTTTCTACAGCGCCCAGAGTGGTCTTGACCTCATCATCCTCCTGCCTCAGCATCCTGAGGACTACCATTTCAGGTATGTCCCACCACACCAAGCTCATATACTGATTTTTAAAAGATATTTTTGTCCTAATTCCATAAAATAAGTATATGTTTCGTGATAAAGAACTGAAGAATTGAGTGAAATAGTCTGTGTAAAAGTGTTTGGCCTATTGGCCGACATATTGGATCTCTTTCTTCCTTTCTCTCTTCCCTCCTCCTCTTCCCTACCCCATCCTTCTTCTCCTTCTTCTTTTTGTTCTTCCTCCTCTCCATCTCTCCCCTCCCAGCATTCCTTGATTCTGGCCTGCCTCCTCCTCTTTCCTCCCCACATTTCCTCAAACTAGCAGCTGTTTTCTGGGGGATTCTACTCCTCCAGCCTTTTACTTCCTGCTTCCCTCACCACCGCAAATCTAGCTGATCCAGACATAGGGTATCAACAGAGCCAGGCACACTGAGTTCCTGGATGTGTATTCTCAGCACTCTTCCCTCCAGTCTAGGCAGAGGACCCTGCTGGGACCTGGCTGCCCGCTTTCAATTCCCTCTTCTGTTCAGCTGGCCACAGTTAGTAAACGCCGAAGATTTTCTCTCAGACCGTGGGTCAGTCTTTACTACGGACTCCAGCATAAGCGCCACTGTTAGTAACAAAGCTGTTCACCATTCCATTTGGCTCTTTATTCCCAGTTTGTTGAAGCCTGAAGGTGCACAACTGTCAGATCAAGACAATGTGTGTCCCCAGATCTCTGACCATCACCCCGTAATCTTATCTGTGCCACCTACACCAATGAGACCACTTCTGCCAGTACTGGCAGAGTACATATACTTGGAAGAACTCCCTCACCTCTGACCCTGCCCAAGCTCCAGAAGAGCTATCCACTGTCCACAAACAATCTCCCCTGGACAAGACACCCCTCAACTTCACTACTTCCTTTTCCCCCTGCAGGAGGAACTGAGGGAGCCCTAGAAGGAGCCACCCATCAGTCAGAGCCCAACAGACAGTGTCCAAAGCAACCTTTCACCCAGGAATACTTCTGAGGAGAAAACACTGCCTAACAGGCTGGGAACTTAAAAAAAAAATAGGTGAAGGCAGAAAAAAGACTTGTGATAGAGATGAGGGGCCTCCACCTCCATTCCCCAGCCCAGCAGTCCAGTCCTCTCGCCATCTGTTTTAGGTAGGTCAGATTTTGTGGCTAAAAAAATTGATGCCGTCCCCATAAATATAGTTCATATTGCATTGCACATATTTATAAATATAAGTGCTGTAGCACCAGCACATTGCCTGTGAAGAATGCAGGCAGGTTGTGATTAGAGGTGAGCCAGTGCCTGATTGTGGGTTAATTAGCCCTGCTAATAAACTGCCTGTAGCTTTATTTAAGAAAAATAACGTATTTCATCTTAGGTAGAACAATTATGGTGCATGCAAAGTAGATATGCTTGCCTCACGAGCATCTGAAATGCTTTCTTTAGGGGAACACACACACACACACACACACACACCATTCTTTTCTTTGAAACAACAACTCTGATCTCCAGGCTCCTCCTCTCTATTGGACTGCAGGGAGGATGAACTTCAAAGGGGTTTAAACAGCTTCTAGTTCATGATATGGCATTGGCTGCTGACCACTGGCCACAGAACAAGCCAATGTTGAGAGCTAGACCCCAGCCGGGGTTGCTGGATGCAGGGATGCGTGGGCTGCTAAATAGTAGCGCTCAGAAGAAATACCTGATTATCAGTAAGAGGGAAGCTTGGTATGTGCACAGGCCTTGGTGAAGATGCAAGAAGGAAGAGACAATAAAAGACTCAGGTGTGGGAGTGTGGGAGACCCAAGACAGCTACAGAAAAGCAGGAGGCAGATCCAGCACCAGGGCACCTTTGGATCCAAGGTGAATGGGAACGCATGATCAGGAAGGGATCGGGGAAACGCAAAGGCAGAGGAGACATAAAAACCTATCTCATTCTAAGAGGACAAGCACTCAACCCATGTCCTCCCTCTCTCCTCCAGCGCCCTTCAAAGTAGCGTTTTCTCTGATGGATCCCAGGCAACCACAAAAAATTAGTTACAACTGACAAACCTCTTTGACATCCCTGGGTCCAGTGCTGCCTTTTGGCTTCAAGATAAGAAAAGTGAGACCCAAGATAAAGTTGTGTCGCTTTAGCTCTTTCAGTGACCCTCGAAGAGGTCTTGTGACTCTCTGCCACAAACCACGTCCCAGAACATCCAGCTATCTGTAGGGCTTGGCTTCATCTGTGCTCATCCTCGAAGGAGGCACCGTAAACTCATCCGAGGGTATGGAAGAGACACGCTCCAGGAATGCAGGCAAAGAGAGAGGCATTTGAGTGTCAGTATCACCCTCGAAAGGAGGAAAAGCGAAGCATATAGATCAGAGGGAGAGGAAGATCTATGCAACCACATCTCACAGTACTAACCAACTTTCCCCTCAGAGGGCACTCTCCTGAGCCAGGGGAGATGGCAAGGGCCACTAACGTCAGTGGTATTCCAATGTCTTGGTCACTGTGTCTTCACAGCCAGGGCTCCCATAACAAAATATCAGTCACTGGGTGGCTTAAACAATGAAAATTCATTTTTCTCACAGTTTTAGTGGCCATGGTCCAAGACCAAGACTTCAACAGGGTTGGTTTTCCCTAAGGTCTCTCAACCAATGTGGAAACATGTTTCTACCCCTTGGGTGTGTTATTTTTATCCTAATCCCTTCTTATAGGGGCCATAAATGAATTACAGCCTACCTTAAGGATTCCCTTTAATGTCAGTTATCTCTTTAAACACCTTATCTCCAAATATAGTCACACCAGAGGCTAAACCTCCATTGTAGATAGACTGGGGTAGAGACTTGACACTTTGGTCCATAACACAACACCACCAGTTGAGAGTCTTAAAGCCTAGAGGGGTCTCAGAGACCAGCAGCTCCCACCTCCTACCCAGTACAGGGTCTCCCATCTTGGACATGCCCGTGTCTTTCCAACTCTGCCCCAACGGAATCTCTGCATCCAAACAAATCCAAGCGTGTGGAGGAAGTGCTAAGAACACATCCGAATGGTGGCTTTCAGCCCACCGTGGTGAAGAGAGTATAGGGGTGCGCTGTGATGCTATACTGCTGGCTTTAAAGGCAGAAGTGGGGAATGCCAAAAGGAGTGTTGAAAATGAGGGACCCCAGGGTCTATGTCTCTTGGGAGAACTGTCCCTCCTGCCTCCGCTCACAGAGCAGCTTCTAGAGGCCCTCACTGTGTGGGACTGTTGTTCATTCATGGGTGTTGTTCATTACACGGGGTAAAGCTGGGCCTCCGCTCTCATGGCTCCATGGACTTCACTGACCTTGTGGGACCTGTCACCCCACAAGACAACCTTGGCTAACATGGGTTCTCGGCAACACGAAGTCAGCTCTTCTAGCCAGGGATGCCAGCCTCTTGCAAGAATTACAAAATCGGTGTCGCGGGCAAGCCTGCAGTCAGGCTTGGTAGTGCACACCTGCCATCCCAGCACTGGGAAGGAGGATGCCAGAGGATTGGGGTTCAAGTTCATCCTCAATGATATAGAGAACTTGAGGACAGCCTGAGCTACTTGAGACTGGGCCTCCAAATAAACAATCCACTGAAAGCCAGCAACAAGAAAACAGTCCAGGTTTTCAACACCTTTCTGGAAGAAAAGTTGACCCAGAACTCCATCAGGACCCATGAGTCCCTTTAGAAAGTAGCGTGTGCTGAAGGCCTGCCGGAAACATGTTCTTTCGGACACAATGCTTTTCTTGATAGCATTTTAACCCTTCTGATAATGACCTGCCCCTTGACAGTATTTATTTTCTCTCTGTACTGCACCCCCACCCCACCCTAACATCACCACACACACACACGCACGCACGCACGCACACACACACACTCGCACGCGTGAGCATGTGCATCTCCAAGACTCTTTGCAGACAAGTTAATCAGCCATGGAGACTCAGCTCTGCGAAGATCTAGTGGGGCAGAAAGCCAAAGAGACCAAGGGGCCCCAGAAGTCATGGTTTTCTCCAGTCCTGGAAGCTCCTAGAGAGCCTGGCAGATGCTAACTGCACCCAGTTTTATCTTTTCCCCTAGAGTCCGGAACCTGGGGACATGTGCAAAGCACGTCTGGGCTTCAGTGTAAAAATAAACCCAAGGCTGTCAAGCCCCGGCATATTAATGACAATTAATGATTCGCTCTAATCCTCCCCAGCTCTCCGTGGGCATCTGTGACATGCTGGACACCCCCCTCACTCCCCCCCCACCTCCTGCAGACTCTATCCATATGCCAATCTGCTCTGGAATGCAGATCTCGGGGGTGGGGGAAAATTAGGGGAAGGAGATACCCACAGCAAAAGGTCTGTCTGAGGGTGGCTGGAGAGGCCCAGTCCATTAACCCTGGCAGAGGAACTCTCCCACCTGCTCTTCCCTGGGACTTGCAAGCCTTACAAGAGCCTCTGTGCTGGAAGCTGTAGCCAAGGAAACAGTTCTCAAATGTATGCTCCTGCCTCTCAGTTCAGACTCCACTCCAAAGACAGCCTCATCTCACCTCCGTTGTCCAGCCTCCCTGCTCAGGGCCTTAAGTCCCACAGGTGATTGACAGCTACATCCAGCCCTGCAAAGAAGCTACCCCAGTTATCCCTTCTGGCCTAGGAGCTTTCCAGAGACAACGAGCCCTCCCCCAGTGTGTACCCCACCTTCTAAGTGTATAGCCCACTTCACGGGGTGCCTGGTCATCCCACCTCTTCCTCCACATCACTACTTGGGCAGACTGAGAGCAAGTCCACCCTCTTCCCCTTTTGGTTCCAACTGCCTGGCCACAGGTGCACCCTAAAAGTTGGCCGCCTGCCTGGCCAACTGGCCCACGTGGAAAGTGGGAGAACCCCGCCTCCCACGTACAAAGTGCCCTGAGAGTGTTAGTTCTTGTTCTTTCACTTCGACTGTCTCGTTCCGTCCTCCCACCACCCTGCGCCTTAGGTGCTATTCTTACCCCCATTACTTAGAGGCAGAAAGTGAAGTGCCTATAGCCGAAATAACTTGCTCCGTGGCCCACAACTCCTAGGTGTTAAACCCAGCTGGCGCCGGCCCGGCTCTATCCATCGCGTTCTCTCAGACCAAAGAAGGGTCCTTGCCTCACAGATGCACAGCTTCCAAAGCCATTTGCCCAGAGGAGACCCGTTGGTCTTTGAAGCAACTCTTGGAACTGAATACCCAGTAGGCTCCCATTTTACAGGCGAGTTACTGAAGCTGAGAGGAGCCGGGCAAGATTCTCCGAGAGGCAGGGCAGAGCTGGGGTTTGAGTAAACTGTCAAAACCCAATTTGCCTGGGTTTTATTAGGTCGCATGATGAGAAACAGGTGCAGAAAACAAAAGGGAGCCTTGGGAGAGGTACTTGAGGTCCTGGGTGACAACCAGCCTGGAGATCAAGGTTTATTGTCCTGACTGGAGGCAGAGGGGTTGCTGCTGAAGCAGGAAGCCAAGTGTTCCCTGCTGATCATGGAGTAATCTATATCATCAAAAGTCCAGGGATAGGTACCTGGGTGACTCTAGCCCAGTGGGTTTCAACCTTCTTAATGCTATGACCCTTTAATACAGTTCTTCGTGTTGCGGTGACCCCTGACCAAGTAAATTTGTTATGAACTGTAACGTATCTGATATGCAGAATAATTGACATGTGACCCCTGTGAATGGGTCAATAATAGACCCTCAAAGGAGTCACAACCCACGGCCTGAGAAAGCTGCTTTAGCCCAACCCCCACATTTGTAAACCCCTCACGCAATGGCAAGCAGGGAACACGTGAGGCTCTGTTAGTGTCTCCCTGTGTGTAACGATATAATGAGCAAGGAGACGAACTCTTCGGAGATGGCACAGCCTTTTCCTGCCATCACACACACACACACACACACACACACACACACACACACACACACATGCGCGTGCACACATGCACACAAAGAATCAAGATTCTGAAAACTAAATACTTTGAAGACTCCCCCTTTGAAATTTCTCTAATTGGGTGATCTCTCTCTCTCTCTCTCTCTCTCTCTCTCTCTCTCTCTCTCTCTCTCTCTCTAATTGGGCTCTCAGCTAGGGTGGGAATGAGAGATTTTTGTAACCATTACAGAAAGAAACACACACAATGAGGAAATGTCAGCTCCTCAGGCCTACGTGCGGAATCTATTACTCTGTGCTGAAATTATGCTGTTTCCAGATGGAAACTCTTGGCTGAGAAAAGAAATCTCCCTCCCCAAGCCCCCAGCTGGTAAGAGTAAAAAGAAGTGGGGTGCTGTCATAGACTCAAGTTGAACTACCATGTACCCCTTTAAAAGCACAACTACCCCAGGTGGGACCGTAATATAGCCTTAACACCAGCTCTACAGGGCTTGGACTGCAGCTCGGGCATCCACGCAGGCCTTGGCAGGACCCTGCCCCGCTCCCCACTGTGTTCAGCAGGCTGGCACTGAGGCTGCCTTTGGGTTCTCCCCAGCCTCTCCTCAACTCTGCAGGCCTGAGGGTGGCTTCCAAGGAGACCAACCTGAGGTGCACCATTTGTCCTGGCCCAAGAATCATACAACTTCCATCCCAGCTGCAGCCAGTCTCTCAGAAGGAGGCTGCTGTTTGAGAAGAAATCAATAACATCCACCTCTGCCCCCAAGGCAGCAGCAGGCACCTTGAGTTTTCTGATAGAAAAAGATGGTGATAAGACTGCCCCTTCCTGACCTGTCCATACAGCTGGGAGCCAGGCATGTCTGAGCAGGCCCAGAGCAGACATAAACATATGTCTGCTGAGTTATTAAATCAAATCCTGCACTATGGTCTTTTATACCTAGTGCCTTTCCCACCTTTCCCTGTGTGTTCACACACATGCACACACAGGCACACGCAAAGACCCTTGCATACAAACAAGTGCACACATGCCCATAACTGACATTGCTCACACATATACACAGAGAAACATGAGCCGGTACATGCATACACATAAGTGCACACAGATACATCTATACACTTAAGTGTACAAACGCACATGCAGATATACCACACATATGTGTGTGCACACATACACACAACTAGCCCTCTCCATTCCCTTGACCAGTATATTGGTCCAGATTGGCCAGGCTCTTGACAGGTTACTCGTTAACAACCCATCATGCCTCACTCCCCTCAGCTTTCCACATTCCAGCCCTTTACTCTCTTCCAAGCTGCAATAGTGAGGGCCTTGCTTGAAACACCTCAGTGGGCATCTTGTCTCAGAGAAATTCCTCTCAGCAATCAAGACCTTCCCTAATCCAGCCCTAGCCAGCCTATCTAGCTGCAGCTTCTGCAGCTCCCACATGTTCCCTCACAAGTTGGTCTCCTGTGACCACCCTAAGCACACCCCCACATATCTCCTCCATTCAAGTTTACTCATCCTGCCTCCTTTGCCCTGGTTGTCCTCCCCTCCTGTCTCTACCTGTCAAATCTCACCTTGCCTTCAAAGCCCAGCTTAGGTGCCACCTCCTCCACAAAACTGCCCACACAATGACAGGCACAAGCAGACATTTCAGGCAGCCACGTCGATACAGCCTCGGTGGCAAGACTGATTAGACTCGTCCCCCTCAACTCAGAAAAAAAAAA